>OMNV01002630.1:4089-74992 GCA_900303265.1 Brotula barbata
TAACAAACATTTCTCTTACACATATATATATATATATATATATACAGCATATATATACACACACAGTATATATAATTTCCGCAATGCATTCACTGTTCACTGCTTTCAAGCTTTTCTCTTGGGTTCAAATGCTACCATCCAATCTCCTCCTTTCTCCTTTCCTAATTATTGTGTTCTTTTCCTGGTGCCAGCTGTGGGCCAGATGACATGGAGAACGTGTTGAGGCACGGTGAAATGACAGGAGGATCTTTTCTCTTCCATATTCAGACTGCTTTCCATCAGTGTTGCCTCATTGGCCCTGGTGTTAGGTGCTGCCGGAGACGGTTGAGATGAGAATGCCACAAATGGCCTGAAACTAATGTTGCCCCCCCCCCCTCACCTCACAGATTTACAGCACTCTCCAGTTTCTGTTTTTTTTTCTTTCATTTTCAATCTCAGGCTCTACTCTATTCTTCTTTCTTCTTCTCCCTCCCTTACTCAAGAGGAGCAGTTCTTTCCATCTACCTCAGCATCTATTTAACTCAAGCTGTTTTTCAATCTCTCCATTCACACTGCACTTACATCCGTCAAGTCAAATAATTTGACAGGAAAGGCTTGGAAGCATATTCCATTTGAGCACAATGGTAAATCAATGCCAACGAAGCAGCACAACTTGTGGTCTTTTGTGAGTGAATTGCACGTGTCAAGGTGAAAATGAGCAACCACGGAAGACTATTTTGAGTGTCTTTTTCTTTTTGCTCGCCAGAAGGATTCAGCACTACATGATGTAATTATGGATGTCAATCAATTAAAATCCCCCTCAAATTAATTGCATAAACTGCTGACATTAGTTGCAATTAATTTCATTTTTCAAACATGTTTAGAATCAAATTACCAAATTACTGCTAACTGATGAAAAGGCAACACAAAAGTCTCCAAGAAGGGTTGAATCGAGGACAACTGGATGTCTTCAATACTTCGCGGACGTACAGTTATGCCTGGCAACTGAGGAGTACACCACAGCACGGCAACGTCCACAAATAGGGATCACGACAGGATGCACCACCTCCTCGCTGACCTTCACGATGGCCATGGAGGTCATCATCCGAGCGTCTCGGTGGGTCATAGGGGGAGGTGACACCCAAGTTGTGAGTGGGCCTGCATACAGGGAAAGCCAAGCAAGTCCAGGAGCCTAACGATGGTCAAAGATGACTCAGAACCTTCGCAGACATCCAATACAAAAATGGTACATCCTTTTGGTCATTTACTAACAAAAAAAGACATTAATTGTGTATTGTCGTCTCTACTGTGATTGTCTCTAAGTGATTAAGAATGTTACTCATTCTTAACATACTATATGTCTTAATATTGTATGCATCAAATAAAGCAGCTTATAAGTGTTCAAATAATAGTGCAATAATATAAAAGTGCTCACTCAGGGCTGAAGCTGCAGCTTTTTGTTCGAAAACAGAGACATAATCTGCAGGCGCATAGAGTATTGATCCATCCAAATCTCGTAAAATCTGGCCTTCCAACTAAATAGCAGTGAGCGCTTGGCCATCCACTGCTATCCAGATCTGGGACTCTGGGACTTCTTTATTCAGAGATCTGCTGCAAATATCAGCAGTAAATTTTCCAGACATTTAAACATGATGCCTCTGTCTTTGTCGTTTACTATGCTGCAACGTCTGAGCCAATCAGTGCATTAGTACATCTCAAAGGCCCTGAAGACCAGCAGCAGGGCTGAAAAATCTGGGATTTCAGCTTCCGCTCTGCTCGTGTTGCCTTTGAGCATGGTAGAGAAGGACGCAGCCTGTTCGAGTTAACCAAGTAGTGGAAAATGGCCTGTGCTAACTCAAACCACTAACACCTCTCACCTGGATGGTAAAATGGACGTGATGGAGTACAAAGACCCAGTCCTCATCTACCACACGAGGATAAAACCCACATGACCTTTTTCCACCATAGTTTGATCTTTAGAAGCCTTTTGGATGAAGATGAAACATCTCGGTCCAGAAATTGCACTTAACCTCCCAGACAACCTTGAAGAATCATTCACGCCGTGCAGACTCACTGGCTTCAATGGGAACCATTTGTGGGTCTTTGGAGTAATTATAGTGCAGGATGACTCTGAAGTGTGAATGGCTCTTAGAGGATAAATGCCAGTTTACAGTCCACCTCTGGATTGGAATTCAAGAAGCGAATGCCTGATGGAATGCCTTCAAGATGTAACAGCTAGTGTAGTGTACCCTTGAATAATTATTTAGCCAATATAAAGCACTTTGTTCTACCAGAGTAACTGATGCTATCTTTTTAACTGGGATTTATCAAATTCCATACAAAAGCAGAGGTGTATTAGCCTTTAATTGTCTCATGCTGCCACTTTTTTCACCATTCTAACTAAATCAAAAAGAAAATGACCTGCGGTTCACCACGCATATCTACAGGCAATTCATTTACATTATTTGATGAATGCAAAGGGGTAATTACACTCCAAGGGTTAATTGGTCTTTTTATATCCAGCGAGCTTGACTAAGTCAAGGCACATATTAGACACATTAGAAACATTAGTGAAGAAAAGTCAAAGAGTTTGCAGAGCACAAGAGACTTTACGTGTTCTGGTATCAAGTGCGAAAGCTTTAAAGGTTGTTCCCTGCCACTTCTGAGACTGGCAAGATAAAGCACTAAATCCCCACAGCTCCTTTCCTTGGCTGCCTGTCAGAATGGAGAGTTGTGTTGCAGAGACAATTGGGAATAGAGAAACTCACAGAGCAATGGGCAGCATGAATCACATCCCCTATGGTGCAATGCTTCCAGCTACAGCTAAAGGCTTGACCCACCACACACATAAACAGACAACTGGCACATAGACACCAATGTACATGTAGATACATAAGGTCCATACTCACATTCATTATCTCTAAGCACAACTACATGCCAATGTACAGGTCACACATTTGCACACACACTTGAACACATACACATTCGCACAAAAACTGCCAGAGAACCAAACCTTAACAGTCACACGCAGGGCTGCATGCACAAAAGGCACCCCTTGAGGCTTAATCCAACTATCTAACACACAACATGTGAAAAGGGGATAAAAGAGGGTCCATTTCTCCTGCAGGGCAACACAATTCAGCTCTTCCCTTGACACTCCACAGCCCAGCTGTGTGCTTTTATGGGGGTGAGTTTTTCTATGCTTTGGTCGAAAATCTGCCTTCTTGCCGACAGATTGGTGAAAGGCGATTTTGGTAATCCGGGGTGTAAGCTACACTGTACAAATGGGCGTAAGGGACTTGTACGTTGGTGTCTGTGTGTGTGTGCGTTTCTGTGTGTCAGAAATGGAAGCTGAAAGCAGTGCATCTGTCTGGGTGACTGATAAGAAGCAGCGAGAGGAGAAAAACTTAGAGTAATAGCACAGAGCCCACAGTAGAACGCCTCCTCAGAATATGACTGTTTTTTTTCAGCGTCCATTGCTACCCATCTTCAGTCTGTTGTATTTTTCAACAACGAGAACTGTAAAGTTTCCCATATATTCTTTTATCCACTTTTGTCCTCCTTTGCAACAAATGCTGTCTTATGTCACCTCCTGAAAAACTAGAATGTGAATAATCCATATCACGCACTTGAGCAAACTAAGCAACATGCATATCTTTTGATCTTATTTATTTACTTCATTTGATCCATTTATTCTATGTTATGCTAATTTCATTTCAGGGTCTATTTCGAAATGCAGACAATGCTAACACTAAACCTTTATAATCCTGGAAATGTCTCCTCTTCTGATTTATCACAGCTTTGTGGGTGTGTCAGTCCACATGTTATATTTTGATTTATTATTATGTTACATATTCATATGTTATGTTACACATGTAAAGGACTAATGCAAGATTTGAATATAAAAACTAACTTAAGGCAAAAGAAGGAGTATTGAGTAAATTTGTAAAGAAAGCAGTGCAAGTATAAAGAATGATAATGCTGATTATTCTATATTGCACTACAAAATGGGACAAAATTTGCTTCTGTGCTCGAGTTCCCCTGACTCATGGAACCATGACAATGATGATCATTCTTATAATATGTGCCATCTGCAAAGCCATCTACTGTGATGTAAAATATAATCCATGAGCTATAATGATTGGTGTATAAAGGCGAAGCAGAGGGGTACTCCAAAGTAATCCTTGATGTATTCTTTAGAGAACAAAAACATAGCGTGTATTAGCTCACTTTCCAAGCAGGGATTACCTCTGACTGTCTTGGCAACCAACATCATGACTTAAATGGGAGATGGGAGCAGCTCTTTCAGCCTGCTGGCTGTGCATGATAGAAAATACGAGAATGTTGATTCTCTGGGCCTCAAGGTGATCTTAAGAGATATTACAGTTTATTCTCCACCCTTCTTGCCGGTGTATGTGGATTGTATTTGCTGCTCTTCATTCAAATCTCAGTTTCCACAAACAAAACCCTATAGACATTAGGCATCAAGATAAGTGATATTTGCTGAAATTATATTGTCACTCACTCTGACAAGCATCTGAGGGAAGGGTCCTCTGGAATTTTCAGGCACATTGATAGGCGGGATGACCCAGTCTCTCTTCTGTCGCCGCAGCCCATTGGCAGAGGAGCTTCTCTGATGTTTTCGAGGAAACCTGATAACTCTGGGTTGGGAGTCCCACACTCTTGACAGCATTTCTTCAATGCCAACCTGAAAAAACCCCAAACAGATCAGATCACACTGACTCTCATTTTGACTGAGCTAGGCATCCTATCATTTAAAGAATGTTATGTTGTCATGACAAAAACAGAAGATGAATCTATCAAGTGGTATAAAATGACAAGTTTTCTCCTCTGCTAAAATTGAAAAGAAAATACTGGGTGTCAAGCTAACAACAAATCCTCTTTTGTAGGAATGACATCAAGCAAAAACATGAGGAAAAACACACTTTTTTTCCCCTGAATGCTCATGAGGCCCTTGGCTAGACATCGTAGCCTGCCTGAGCCCTGGGCTGCTGTTGTTTTAGACAGACCTCCCCCTGGCTAAAGGAGGGCTTTAGTCCATAGAGGTGCTGTGCTTTTCCTGCATCCAAGCACGTTTTTAATTCAGACACACAGAGGCATTGGTCCCATTTCTGGTAAGCCAACAAAACAACATAACGCTTTCAAAGGTGACTAAGTATGTTTTTAAAATGCTGTGCAGTTAATGGTTAAAGTTTAAGACTTTAAATTGAGGTTCAAGTCATAAAATATGATGTATAGAAATGTTGTATCTAGCTGACACAATATATTTTAGACTATTTCAAGCGTCGGGAGATTTTCTGTTGGATCTCTAGTTTGGGAGATAAACATAGAGGGTGTGTTTTTGAAATATAATTCCCAAATCTCCTTTTTCATCTAAATCTTTCATCTAAACTGAAGGCTTTAGATACAAGATCAATATCATGTGTAAGACTCTTTTCTCCAATTTGCAAGATTTTCCATCATTATTGATTCATTAAGATGTATGCAATACATGATACATACACACTATAATGGTGACAGTGGTCACCACTTCTATGTTTGCGTAGAAGAAGCGTAGAAGAATTACTTTTACTTAAGTAAAAGTTCTGAGAACTTCTTGTACTACTTGTGCTCTATCATCAAACAAAGCCATACTGCTGAAATATCAGTTTAAAATGTTGCATGTAGTGGGACTTTTTCGTACTGACTGCAGTTCTCTCCGTTTGGCATCTACAACACCTTTGGACACATATGCTTCTTCTTATTTTTGATGGTGAGGTCCCTAAGTACATCATTCCAGGCTCTCGTTGTAATGTGTGGCAATATGTTTGTGTATATAACCATTTCACCTGCTGCAATGACTCCCTCAGACTGCAGCTGCAAAAAGAAGATTGTGTTCTACTCATCTTGCCTGGTGAAATAAAGGTTGTAAGGGTGTGTGTAAAAGAGTGTTTTTCTGCCTATCCTCTATAGTGTTCTCATGTGTAAGACGGCTATATTGCTGTAATCCACCTAATCCTATTGTTGGCTCTATACCTCTCCCGTACACACACACACACACACACACACATACACAGACAGGCAGGGTGCCGCCACCACCTGATGCACAGTGGAAATCCTGCTTATCCCACCTGGAGCACACATAATGCAATCATACACACAAAAACCCACATACGTAGACAATACCACACATGTACACGTTGCCAGGGCAAACACAGGCCGGTAGTTCATCCTATCAATGTACACCTGCTTTGCCTGTCACAGAGGCAGCCTTTTTCGCCTTTTGTTTTAATTCTTCACAGACTCACAGCTTAGAGGATTTTACAGTGAGCTCAGTGCAGGCCTATAGATAGCCAGCGCTGTGGATTTAGAGGTGGAGGGAGTGTAGCAGCCAATTGAATGGTTAGAGGACAGAAAGAGGAAAACGGGAAGCAGATGTGTTTCACAGATAGGATAACTCTTGTTGCAGATCCACTCATCCAAAACACACACAGGTACCGACTGCTGTTGAGACAGCAGGGCGACATGGGTGTGTACCAATCTCTATGGGTGGCAGGTAGAATTAGTCACATCACTGTGTCTATCTGTCAACAATCATTAAAAACAAGCAAAATATCCAGGAAAGCCAGGATGCAGAGATAAATGAATAATGCAGCAGAAGAAAACCTCTCTGAATGACCATGTATTAGTTCATGGATCGTCACGAGCGAGAACACAAGCTGAATTCTGCAAGACTGCCTCTCCTCATCAGTGCTCAGTCCAGTGTGCCGCTAGTATGATAAAGTCCTTATCAACCTTCTAGGCTATCGGCAGAAGAACACAATGAATTGTTGCGCTGCTCGCCTCTATGAGCCACTCAGGCTGCTGACAAAAGCAGGACATCACGCCTGATAACAAGGTCAAAGCATCCCACTGGCAACAATAGCACCAACACCAGCATTCATTTGGAAATGTTGCCAAACAAGAATGAGTAAGTGGGTCAGACAAGACAGAGATTGAAAAGAAAAGATCGTATGTTGTTAGTCTGCATGTGGGTGTCAGCATTGTGACTGCATGTGACTGTCACATTCAAACAGCATGGAAGATGACACAGGTTGTCTGCATTCTGACAAAACCAGGATTCTAAATATGTATTTTTTGGTTCAAATTTGATTGTGTGTGTATATATGTATATATACAGTATGTGTGTGTGTGTGTGTGTGTGCACAGTGTATGTTATCATAATATGTGCAGTCGTGCCTACATGGACACTTGTATGTATAATGTGTACGTGCCTTGGCACAGATGGGCTACTGTGTAAAATGTTGACATGTGAACATCATCATCTGCCTGCATACATGTTATGTACATGTTCGCGTATCTCTCTCTATCACACTCACTCTACGTGTGTGTGCAGTTAACAAACACTCAGGAATCAGTCTGTGAAATCAGTCCCTGATGGGCCCCGGGCTCCTAAAAGCCAGGGGCAGGCAGGCCAGCTGGCAGCTCAGAGCTCCCAGGCAGCCTGCACATTGTTGGGGGATTCTTCAGGCCTGTTGCCCCCGAGCTCTGGAGCTGACATCTGGAGGTTATCAGTCTGACAAACACTACAATAAGAACATGGGCTCAGTGCCCACTCTGTGTAACTGTGAAAATATTTTGCTTAGTTCCTTAAGATGATGTTTTGTCTTTACAGCTGGAATGTTATTGTCTCTTGATGGTAAGAAAAAGACAGCTTTTCTTCAGTAGAGGATATCCTCCTATAAGATCTTCTCCAACAAAGTAAAGTTAAAGCACACAGCAATAAGACAACCATCCTAAACCACCAGCCTTGTGTTTCAAAAAGCTGCAGACCCAAAGGTCCAATGTTCCACCCTGCTGATGCCGTTTGCTGTAATCTACCAAGAATAGGTGAGGCTGTCGGGAGAGAGTATGGGAAATATGCAAATCAAACACGCACTGAAATCCGTTCCAGTGACCAGTCGACTGCAATTCCAATGGAGCATAACCACGGGCTGTAAACTGGTGGAGAAGGTAAACCAGCGCCATGAAAAAAGCACCAAGAGGGGATCACTCAGGAAGAGCTGCTACCTGTGTGAGGTGTGATAGTCTGAGTAGATAATAAACAGAGGGGCCTTTGGCAAACATGCAGTAAATTACAATATGGTGGAGGATAACCAAACAGTTAGAAAGTAAGTTATTAGAAGCAAACCAGCACACTCTCGCAGGTGACTTACAACAAAGGAAGCAGAGCGTAACAGGCTAGAAACACTAAAATCAGTAATCAAAACATATTGTTCATGCAGTGGTACAGCAGTAACTCTGCATGTTAGCTGGCTCCATATATACACAGGAAAAGTCTGGAAGAATCAGTATCTGATTTGCCAATGGAAAGGAGAGGACGACCTGAGCAGTTATTTCCTCTCCTGCTGTTGTATTGTTGATGATGGACTGCTGGGTTGCGGTTAGGTGATGCGATTATGATAACCTCCTTTTCTAAAATTACTATTGACTTTTAGAACAAAGGGACGGGCTCAGATAACAACTGCTCACCTCCATGTCTGTTTACCCAACTGGAAGGAACACACCTCTGATAACACTGAGAAGTTTAAATGTCAATTCCTAGATATCACGTGAGGTCATTGGAGTGAACTGTACACGCTATGCTACAGTTTACTGACAGTGCATGATTGTGAACTACATTATGTATCAAAGGACATTAAATTAGGGAAGAGGGCAATTGATTTTTGGCTGCTATAGGTGAAGGACAAAGTCTAAAACAAGCTGACAGACACAATACAAGTGTTGACATGAGACAAGGAAGGCGTAAATGTAGACATGAGCTCGGTGAAGTTGTGTTTCTGTCTGTTGGTTGTCAGTCCTGTTGTTCTTTTAGTTCAGATCTGACATCCAGCAACTTTGAATATTCAGCTGCTGGATAA
Organism: Brotula barbata; assembly: GCA_900303265.1. Lineage (NCBI taxonomy): Eukaryota > Metazoa > Chordata > Actinopteri > Ophidiiformes > Ophidiidae > Brotula > Brotula barbata. The sequence continues at coordinate 12,990 of OMNV01002630.1, forward strand.
GCAAATTTATTTACCAATTGTTCATTAACTTGCTGCGTCTGTTCTTTGGTGCTGAGCTGGAAATGTACAGTTGGCTAATAGCAGCTTTTAAAATGGAAACAGCTGCCTTCTACTGCTGGAAAGAACACTTGATGAGAACAACTGTACACAATGAATGTACAGGCCATAAAACTAATGACTTAATTGCAGCAAAAAAGCTCCAAAGAGCTGCAGAGGTTGGTGATAATTCTCTGTGGGTTTGGCACAACAAGAGAGCCTTTCTTATTACTGGATTCAAGGTTAACACTTAAAATGAGTGATTAATGCGGTTTTATGAAACACTGAGGGTAAATCATAAAACACAGAACCAGATTTAACATGTCAGTAAGGGTAGACAGCATCGTGCCACCATCTCTCTTTCATGAACGTGACTTACCGGCCTCTTTAATAGTTTGCTCTTACAGAAGAATTACGAGTAAGACAAAAAATACATAAACGATTTCAGAAACGTCTATTTCCACCTCACAACCAAATCTGGCAGACACGTTTCATATTATATATTTGCTCCACATGACCATTCACTTGTGTATTACAATGATTAGGTTTGGAGCTGCAAGTGGAGATGCAGGAATAAATAAGATCCACTTGCATGAAAAAGGCTATACATCACACGGGAATTCTGCTGGGAGAATTGCCAACATGAGTGTCCTCAAAGTAAACACCACAGTTAGATTGCGATTGAACTGGAAAATCAAATTAGACCTTTAGGGAGGTTTTAAGGTCAACAGAACTCAATTAGGAAATGTCACTTTTTACAACTGGAGGGGAAGACCGTAACCATTCATTAATGAAGATGAAAGGAAATTCTTGTGTGAGAACAGTTACAATAAGTTACAACTGAAAAAAATACAAAAGAATATCTTAATTGTTATTTTAAAGAATACATCTGGATTTTTTTCTTTTACTTTTGTGTCTGTCAGCTTTGCCGTGACTATTAACAAGATTCTTTTGGCTGGTAAACATAAATAGTACCAGTCAGCTAACTCAAAATCAGGCGGACAATCCTGTTTGGATGTCCCTGATTTAACAAACAGATATACATTTTAGGGAATTGAACATTTAGGATATTAGGATCGGCACTCTGTCGTTACAATTCATTTGAATTAATTACCCCATTTATTCAACATCCTGCTTGGTACCGGCATCCAAGGCCTCCCCATCTGGCCCCACTGACTTCAGACTGGTTGTACAGACATCACATGTTATGAAGGTATCCGACCATTTCTCGTGTGTAAGATGCTGCACAGGATGGCTGTCATCGCATCTAATGTCTCCTGGATCTCTGACAACCTGTCAGATTGGCCCCAGTTTGTTCAGCTAGAGGGTTACCTGACGTGGTGGTTAGTAACACAGGAGTGCCACAAGGGACACAAGTACAGGGAATTAAATGCAAACTTTGTGGAGGGGAGCAGCAGGAATCATTTGTTCCTAAATGTGGACAAGATCAAGGAGATGGCAGGCGACTTCAGGAGGAAGAGAACTGCGATCAGGCCCATTATCTTGATGGGTCAGGAGGGTGGCGTTGTGGAGCAGTACAAGTACTTGGGTGTCCACTTGAACAACAGACTGGACTGGAGTACGCTGTCAGGTGATGGGCAGATTCAATTTTCTGAGGAAGCTCAGATCTTTTATGTGTCAAACAAGATGCTGGAGCTCTTCTACCAGTCTGTGGCAGCCAGTGCCATCTACATTGCGCTGGCTTGCTGGGGGAGCAGTATCTCTGCCAGAGATGCCAACAGGATTAGCAGACTCATTCACAAGACCGGGAACATCACTAGGTCACAACCTGGAGACATTTGAATCAGTGACAGACAGGAGGTCACTGAACAAACTGCGCTCCATCATAGAGGATCCATCTCATCCCCTTCACGACACACTGCAGAGACAGCAGAGTTTATTTTCTAACAGACTCATAACTCCGCTGTCACAAAGAACAGTTCAGGAAATCATTCCTACCGTTCATCATAACTCTATATAACAGCTCATCTCTGTGTGACAGGTGAACATCTTCTGTATGTCTGCTGAAGCATAACAATTTACTTTAACAAAATATGCTGTAACAACCATCTGGACCCAATATATATTCTGTATGTGTCTGCAGAAGCATAACTCTCAGGGGATCAATAACAAATATCTATCTCAACAAATAGTCAACAACAAATAGTCTGTACACCTTATATATTACAGTGGGTACGTCCTCTATCCCTTACAATACTATGTAGTAGTAGTAGTACACATGCACTGTCTACATTTTGGTGCATTTTCTACTTTTCCTCATGTGTAGCTGCTGTGACGAATTTCCCCTCAAGGATGAATAAAGTATCTGTATTATCTATCTGGACTCTGGATAAGAGCATGCACATAAATATATATGTGCATCTGTACACTACAAATACATTCAGGTTATGACGATAAAGTCCTCTAATCAACTAATTTACTATGTTGTTTTTTCCTCAAAACACAGAATGTGACTAATGGAGTGAGAGGCAAAAGGAACAGAAAGTCTGGACACAATGAGTCACAAGGCATCGCCTGCAGAGCCTGAAATTGTCTCCAGGGCTGACAGACATAACAGCAGGTCCCAGACTCAGCGTCGCTGTTTGACATGGAACATTGTCCGCTTTTGCCATGTAAAATGAAGGGAAACTTGAATAATCTTGCATAAAAAACAAAACAAAAAAACAACTTAAATTAATATGTAATTTGCTTCTTTCAGAGCAGGCTGAACCCGCTATGAACCAATGATTGGTTATTAATTCTTCCTGTTAAGTCTACTCAAGTTGGGAGCAAGTGAGGATAAATAGTTAAGAGCATTGCGGAGACTTACATTATTCAAGGGTGTGTTCAGTCTGTGTTTCACTCTATCGTGTTTTATTCTATGTTTTTAATTTAAGATCTGTCAGACATCACCATATTTCTAAGGTTGTGTATTTTCACGGAAGAGAGAGAAAGCAGAAACATGGATAGTGATTTTTTTTCCTTCTCACACCATCCTACAGCCATGAAATTTTACAATCACATTTACATCACTCCATTTAATGAAAATAATTACATTCTCTTAAGGTCATACCAGCAGTTTCCAATTGGTGAGTCCGAAGCAAAATGAGAGTCCCCGACATTTTATTTCCTCTACAAGAACATATGTAAACACTGTTCAGCCAAAGAAAAGCGCATTCAAAAATGCCCGTGTCATTACGGAAAACACATTTATTTCTTGTTCATCTATTGAATCTCTCACTAGCTCCACAATGTGGGGAACATAATTATACAGTGCAACTACATCACCTGGTCCTCGCATACTCCGCCAGAGTGGAACATTAGCTCAATCAATGTCAATTATTTCCCAGTCTCCATTATTGCACTGCCATAAGTGGGCAGAATTTTAATCCCAGCTCTGCTATTGCTTTAGCTACACGAGTCCTGGGCCTTTTCTCATGATTAGAAACACGACTTAACATTATGCCCAACGGCATTCAACAAGTACTGCAAGAAAAATGATAATAGCTTTTTGACGCTAAACTGAGTAGCCAATATATGACAGTGGTCATAAATTTGTCTTACAGTGAAGTCCTACAGCTTCTGTTAAAGCTAATGTGGCCTGGGTAGCAAATAGGACCAGTGTGATTACTCTTTTTAAATTGATTGCCATGGGTTTTGATACATTTTCAAGCAGCTCTCGCACTCACATTAGGTGTTCACACGCAGAGAGGGCTTAGATAATTAAGATGAACTAAAATAACCACAAAACAACATAAAACATTACGCTTGGGGGGATTTCTTATGTCTTTGGCTAAGATTTCTGATTCATTCATTTGTTACTACTGCATTTTTGCTTGCATGAACATGGCTTTTGTTGATTATTGGCTGTTAAAGTGTGAAGCTTTCTGGCACACACGTTAAAGATAGATAATTATGTGTTGCCTAGCAACAGTAAGGTGCCTCTCAGCCAAAAATGCAGCCTGTGGTAAAGATCAGAGGCGCAAAGCATCATGGTTTTCTTTTGGTGTGCAATGTGATCACACTGTATGAACACACATGTTTTTTTGGTGCCAGGCATGTTCTCTGCATTACCTTTGTCAGTGGTAAAGAAGGGGGGTGTCCTGCCAAAGCCAGCTTAACGGTGGTCTCCCAGATGTGTGGGTCATGAAGCCCCCAAGCTGTGACCATGAACTGGACTGGCTCAGACAGGTTTGCCACCTCCTGCTCTGTGTACACTGTCCCATCAGGCCGCACGCTGAAGTTTGGGTCGCTGCTGACAAAGCCGACCTCTCTGCTGTGCTGGCAATCCTCAAACTTCACTGCAGAGAGAGATGGGGGTGAGCACAGAATTAGAGAGCAGATGAGATTTAGTCCATAAGGTTTTCGCAAATTCTTGACACATCTGGCAGACCTAAGATTAACCAGCATCCATCAAGTCATATCTTGATTTATCTCATCCTTTCTGCTGTCACTTCTCATTCCTTGCTTTGACGTCTTTGGCAAAACAAACTGCTTATCTGTGTCTCAACCAGAATACATGAGGGAAAAACTCATTCTTTTTTCATATCACTCTTTTCCCAGAGTGCAGACAGAGAGCGAAAGCAATGACAAAACTATATCTCCCTTGCTTTCTCCAGGGAAAGCATGAAGAGAAGGTCTAACGCTCATTTGGCTGACTGGGTGACTGGAGTGGCCACTTCTTGCTGCCAGCGCATAGAGCACAGACTTGAATGGTATTTGGAAGGTTCTGCTTGAATGAGACAAGAGAAAGGCTATTGTGATGACTCTCCTATGGCAGGCAAATGCTCATACACATTACACACACACATGCAGAAATTACTATTACTGCTTTCAGAGTGATGTAGTATATGTAGTGTATGGGTGATTGGGTCAGGGAAGGTTTTTCCAGCCTCCTACTCCACATACAAGTAGAGGCAAAATCATACATCCTCCATAGTCAGACGTGACATGACGGTAATGATGATGATGACGGGCGGCTGATTGTGCCAGTGCAAATTTTCCACTGAGAGATGGCACAAGTCTTTTCATAATGCCGCAAAGGCTCGAATGCAGAGAAAATTTTTTTTGTTACGTTTTATATGTGAATATGCATACACACACACACACACACACAGGTGCCCCACCCCTCTTCTCTCTCACACAAGTTGAAATGAATGTGCTCTGATCTTATCTCACACTCTCCTACCACTGATAACAGAACAAATTGATTTCATAAATCACCCACGGAATAGATCTCTTGTTTTGAGCTACAGCAGTGTGATTTCTTCAAAAAAAAAAATCTAGCGTGGAGAATTCTGCACAGTAAGCTTTTTATCAAGCCATCTATTCAATTTATCGCACAGTTTCCTGTCAAAAGCAACCCCCAGACAACAAGCTAAGAAAAGCCTCAGCTCTTCAGCTCAGCATCACACAAATGGGGCTGCCTAGTGTAATTATATGCGTAATGGATGCAATGGTAAACACAAGTTTGGTATCGTGTGTATCTGTCTATGTTTGCAAAACAATCCATAGCTTCAGTAATGTATATTTATAGCGCCAACACCTTGGAGAATGACATTTGAGCTTAACGTGAAATTATCAGCTGGATTTCATCATATGATGGTACATGGTGATTTAATGCCAGGTTGTGACAATGTGACACAACATGCTGCAACTGTCTGCTGATAAGTTTTGATAGCAGGCATGTTTTATGGAAATGACTTCAATTAGCTTTGAACTGAGGGGCTAATTGTTGTCGCTCAGACAGGTCTCTTGAGGTGCAGCTGGAGATGCAAATCTTCAGGAGACGGGCATGCTGCTTTTAACAGAAAAGTTTGTGTGTATCTATTCAAATCTTAATTCAACAACAGAAGCATGAGGTCTCCAGGGTTTGGCTGAATCTGCCGCCTTGTGTGCAGTGGTGGTAACTGGCCAGTTGGCATGGGAACAAAACCATGTTATGTGATGCACTGGCATAGTGCAACACAAGTATCTTTGATTCTCTGCAAGGGCATTGGGCCAGCTCCCTTGTTTACCATTTACCGCCTACTGACATATACCCAGAGGTGCAAAGACCATGACCCGGATTTCACACATATTCACTTTGAATAGCCTGTGAAGTTATTCATACTCGCTTTGCTATTCATTAATAAATATTCTTAAAACACATTTAAATCAGGAGGAATAATCTCAAACGCAGCATATCAGTGGAGGTGGTGGGATCTTATCTGTCACACAGTTTAGAAGATTAAGGCAGCAGAAACAGACAAAATGGATTGTAAGCAGTGATAAAGAAACTGTGTGTGTGTGTGTGTGTGTGTGTGTACTTGTGAGTATGTGTGTATGAGAGAGAAAGATGGTAGGATAAAGGGAAAAGTTTGAAAAGGCAGATTGCACACCACAAGGCAACAAAATAAGTAAAATAACATCTTAATTGGATTTTTTTCCCAACAACCTAACAAAGTAAATGTGCAAATATAACTTGTAGCAATAATGAGTGAAGAATAACTCTGTTGATGAGGAATTTATTTGATGATGATAAATGGTGGCAGATCTGGTTTTGTTTTTTCAGCTGAATGTCAGCAAACTCAAATTACTTTATTTATCCTTTACTATTTAATCTCTTTATTATTATTATTTATCTGTGTATTTTATCTTTTGAAAAAAACACTGACATACTGTAATTCCCAGTTTCCAGAAATGTTGACTTCATTACCTTGCCATCTTCAGTGGGCACCACAACTGAATGGAAGAGAGAGGATTAGACCGACTCTGGCTGATGGCACAAAGACTGGAAGCGGAGGGAAGCGGAGGGAAGCGGAGGGAAGCGGCTCCCTGCACTGAAAGCCAAATATGTCACCGATCGTAGGACTTCTTATTCAGTTAACCCAATCATATCCGAGCCACCTCAACATTGTTAAGTGTTAAGTGAGTTTTGGTTACTGGTGATATCAGACGCTGCTATCAGCTTGCTCAGCAGTTCCAATCACCACACAGCGTAAATTACATAAAACGAGACCGTTCTGAACCTTGCTGGTGTTGATTGACTCAGTGATCAATTTCTTGTCAGTGTCAATTGCCTTCTTGCTTGTGTGTGCGTGTGTGCGTGTGTGTCCTTGTGCTTTGTCTGAATCAGCCTCGGTTCCCTATGGTTGATAAGGGAAACAACAGAGGTATTACCTGTAAGCCACACTTTGTCCAACTAAAGCATGTCTTCATCCCTTTGTGTATTGTGTGTGCATTCTTACGCTCATATGTATGTGTTTGACTATCAGTGTGTGTCAGGCGGTGTCCTCAATGTCCTGTATTTTTTTTTTAGTAAGTCCTGTTTGGCAGGCTGCTCAGTGTCATTCTGCTCGGCTGCTCTTCTGTGGACTCATAGCGACAGAGAACATGTTGTCCAGCAGAGCGGTTAGCACAGTACAGACGCTGCCTAAAACACAGCAGGCAAGCAAAATGGCTGTTGGGTACAAATCTTGCATATCTTACAAATCTTGATTTACCTTGTTGGCATGAAAAAGATTTTGTATCCTTCCAAAAATGGGAGGTTGGTTTCTTAGTTTGCCTGTGGAAGCGTGGGACCTGGTTATGCAGTGGAGGAGACGTTTTGTCATTTGGGGTCCCCTCTGGTGAAAGGATCATCACAAAACAACACAATTGTGGTTGACCAGCTTAATCTTTATCCTGATGTGTGAGATCTCCAAGATGACAATACTCCCAGCCACAGGACACCAGGGGTCACCGGACTGTTTAACAAGTATGACAGCAACGTAAATCAAATGCTGTGGCTTGTCAGTCAGACCCCAAATCAGACACCTAAGGGAGATTTGTAACTGACGTGTCACAGAGCAGAGATCTTCACATCACCGTAGGAACGAGAAAAATGATGTTCCATCTCCTCCACACTGTCTCAGAGATTTGCAGAAGCTTTGCCAAGGAGCAGTGCGAGTGGCTTGCACCTGACTTTCAATTAACACCTTTACTTGAACTCGTCACCCGGCTGTATCTTATTATATTGAGCTGAGCTGGCCATCTGTGCCAAATATAATAGACATATAATGGCATAATCTTCATGTGAAATGGCTAAATCTCTTCATAAACCCCATAATTGGATTATACATAGAAATGCAGTGATGACTGTTTTTTTCCACTGAGACTTCACTCGCTCTCGCTCCCTTCAGGCGGCTCCGTTCGTCATGTTCACCTGTTGACCGTGAGCATCTCCCTCGTGTTCTCTCCTCTCCCTGTCTCCGTCTCCTCCCTGTCTCCTCCACTTTTCACTCTGTGTGTGTCACAGCTCCATGTTCTCTTTCTGCTGCTGTCCTCATTTTCTTCCTTCCTTCTTTCCTTCCTTCCATCTCCTGCTGTTTAACCTCCCCACCTGTCCTCATCTATCCTCCTCTCCTCCCTCCATATTCCCTGCAGACTGAATCACTTTCTCCCTGAAGCAAACCAGGACATCCAGGCTGAGCAGAGAGCCTACCTAGGCCTAAAAATGGACACCTTGCTCGGTCAGGTCGTTACACTATTAATGTGAACAAAGAGAATCTAGAGAAGTGTAACATAACAAAAAGATCAAGATCATGTAAGCCTAATTTTTGCATTTGCACACTGGTTCGCCATTATTAGAAGCAATACATTTTTTACTGAGCAGTTTGAAGGCTTAGTTTGGAGCTCCTTCAATGCAACAACCTTTTATTTCTTTACTTTGAAGATTGTTGCATTGATTTTACATATCCCATCTTGCCATTTTTTCTTCCGCTGCTGCTTATTTCTTCATGTCCTTTGTTTTAATGTTTTGATAGGGGCTGTACAAACAAAGATGGACTCAGTGAAGCTTGAAAGTCTGATTATGGCACACAATCAGGTACGCCAGGTTGGGGATGTGACAAATAAAGATTCTGATTATTGCAGCTGTGGCACAGATCTAAAGTACATTCCCTCTGCTACGCTGTCACTTTCCTCTACCCAACAGGAAAATCAACACCACCCACACAAATTGCAAATAACAGTATTTTAGCTTGGCTGAAGCTGTGAAAGCGAGATAAGTTAAAATACAGAACATACAGTATGTATACAGAATTTTAAAGTGGACTTAACATCTCACAGCAATAACAGGTAACTATACCCTACTTCCTTCAAATACTCAGTGTATCCAAACAGAATAAGTCACTCTACATATCCATTCCTAGCAGTTTCCGAACCAAATACCTGTGGGAGGAAACTAGCAAATCCAGAAGAGACACGTGCAGACTAAAGTAAAATGTCATGCGACTATTTTTGACGGTTTTGTCTCTTCCTCTTACCTCTCTTACCTCTGCAGGTAATCTGGAAGGACACTGCATTACCTTGCGCAAACGAACACAAACAAAAGAAGAGGAGAGCTCAGATTCGAACCCAGGATCTTCTCACTGTTGCTTTGTGAATATAAGTATAAAGATCTAATTAGCCCCGAGTGAAATTCTCACCCATGTCTGCTCCTGACTCTAAGTGTTCTTAAAAAAGAGATAAAGACAAAGAGCGGTTCCTGACTGAAATGTATCATTCTTCTCTGCTCAAATATCTGCTTCACAGAGGCTGGAGGAAACAGCCTTATTTTCCACTTGACTGCCATGCACTTTTCAATTCACTGAAAGGTGTTCTCAAAGGATTTGAGTCTCAAAGTCATCAAACTTTAACAATCCACGAAAGAGCATGACATGGTACAAATGTGATTGACATCTCAAGAATATTAAAAAAGTACTATTCTTCTATTTCTATTTATATATATACATATATATATATATACATAAAACAAGAGCAAAAGAGCAAGAGCGTCATCTTGTGAATATGAGGTCAAACTGAACATCACATTCACACCCCTAAAAATCAAAATCCTCCTGCTGTGCCTCCACAGGAACATTTATAGCTAATTAAATTTATATGCTACTGTTTTTAAAACACTGAAGGTACCATGTGACTTTCCTGAAAAGGTCGTTTTTGTTTTGTTTTTGCTGCAGTTTGAAATGAATTTTTCTGCCTCTGCAGGTCTCTGTTTAAACAAAAGCCCACACAGCTCCCTCTGACAGCTTGCTCACTGAAGAAAACCACTGCGACTCAAGTGTGTGCGAGTGCGTACGTGGCATATGACTGCGCGTGTGTGTGCGCACGCATGTGTATGCAAAAGAGCAAGGATAAGCGAGATAAAGAGAGAGGGAGTGTGAGAGATGGGGCCATGGAAGTGGGAGTGTGTGACACGAGCACTTTGCATATATGGTTATTACAACTGATGCGTAAACGAGTACTAACCAGTAGCTTCCAATGAGTGTGTTCCCATATCTGTGCGTGTGTGAGTGTGTGTGGGAGAAAAGGTGCTGTCAGTCTACATTTCTGTATGTCAGTGCTCATGTTTCACTTATTTTTTAACAGCACATGGTTGTTATCTGGAACTGGTGCACTTATGTGGGTGAAGTAAACCTTGTCACGTTGTTAGTGCTCTGTCACATCTATGTGGCCAACAACCGCCTACAACATGCCCCATTCCCACGCCATCAGAACTTGTCTTCCCTCTTTCTGTAGCTATGGAGGAAGAGCTGTGAAAGCTGTAGCATTAAGCGTGTTGGAGGCTCGTCTGGATACAGAGAGGTCTGAATAAAGTTGATCTTTCTCTAGCAGACACCGCTTCAGGATGTTGTGTGGAGCCCATACTCCATGTTTCTTTAAGGTTATGTTTTCTTTGAAATGAAATGGATAATGAAGATTTCTTCTCAGGTATCTCTTGCATGAACAACAACGTGACCCTTTACAGGCTTCCCACACAGAAACATCTGAATACATGTCGAGTTTTCGCCGGAGTTTTTGAATCAATTACAGTCAAGACTGTTAAGTGATCGCGGAACAAATTTGAAGGATAATCTGAAAGTAAATGCACCCTCAATTGCCATAATTCCTCCAGGGCCAAACAAGCCATTTGCAGTTGTAGTTTTACTGTAGGCTACAGCAAGTCCATTAATGCGTTTAGCCAGATTGTACGTATGGATAATTAACCTTTTTTTTGTTTTTGCTTCAACTCATTGGTGTTAATGAAAACACCTTTCAAAAAATGTCTTCTTTAGCAATGTTACAAAAACCCTGTCCCACTGTCCAGGGAAGTTTTTTGGAAGGAACCACAATGGATTTTGAGAGTTTGCATGCAAAGGATATGTGACCACACCAAGAGGATCAGCTTTGGAGGACAGCTCTCTGCTCAAAACACACTCTAAACACACGGTACCCTTGTGATCTCAACAAACTGATTACACTCATAATTCTGTCATTGTTCTCTCTCTCATCACAGCTGTTTTCACATATTGATCAACGATCAAGCTGACAACAAACACGTGTGCTTCATTGTCTTACACACTCCCATTATCATACATTATATGTTGAATCGGAGTGTGTTAATGTGGTGCCCTGTGAGCCTGTTTTGGCCAAGAGCCTTCAGGGTAGAGCATTTGGGCTTTTCACACCCTCGGCACTCACTCTTATCTCTGCATTAGCCTCCTCTCATGGGTAAAGCATAAGGAGTTCTGGGGAATGAGAAGGGGAGAGAGGCAAGATAAAGAGGCAGAGCCCGAGCAAAGCAGAGCGGATGCAATTAAAAGACTGGGTCACAGATCGCAGTGCCAGGCGTCAGTGTGATTAATATACCACCATCCAGCCCAGGAGCTTTTCTCCTCTTTGGGTGTGTGTATGTAAGTGTGTGCGCTTGTGTTTGTGTGGTATTTGTGAATCTTTTATCTCATGAGCATAACACAGCTAGGGGGCACCAGTGTGCCCTCCAGTTGCAAGCACACTTTGTTCAGGTGTGCTAGGGCAAACCCCTTTCAAGGTTGCACCTGTCGGGTTGGAAAGAAAAATAAAAGTGCATTTACTCAAGTATTGTTAATTTCTTGTAACTTCTTTGAATGAGTTAATGTCTGACATCAATTAAAAAATTCTGCTCAATCTGTAGAAAAGCATGCAGGCTTCAATGATGACACTGTTAAAATTTGAAAATCCCCCATATTTGAACATATCTCCTTTCACCCAAGCACCATAAGTCAAATCAAGTTTATTTGTGTAGCCCAATATCATCTTACGATGTCTCAAAGGACTTTACAGGCCCACATAACGACAATGATTTCCAACCCAGCCCAAAGCTTTCCATCAACCTAAACATTGAGGAAAAAGGGAGAAACCTTGGGAAAGGCAATTCAAAGTGAGTTTCCCTCCCTGTAAACTATAATTAAAGGCAATTTTTCTTGAATCTTACATAGCAAATACTGCTTATAAACTATTGCTAAACTTCCCATGTTTGACATTTAATGGCAGCCCACCATGCTTGGAATTTGTTTGCATGTTTTTAGATTACCATTTCATCAGCAGCTTCCCACTTCTTTCAAACTGTGCCAAGTCAGTGAAGTTTGGCATGGCGTCACTGCGTCCTCTGCAGAAAACTTGCACACAATGCGTCAGTGCACACAAACAACACCCAGAAAATTCCCCCAATTGAGCTGGTGGCCTTTCTCTGCGTCCTGTCGTATGAGAAATGTTCCTTTTGGAAACCAGCAAGCTGCACAAACATATCAACTGATTTCTGTTTTATTCCTTTCATCTTGCTCCCACTCACCAGACCTTGCCTTCAAGGCTTCCCCTTCGATTTAGCTCGAGAAGGGAAGGAGCCACGCTTTATCACAGCAATATCTTTTTTAAGGAGGTGAAGCGAAGCAACTGCCTCAAGGCTACACACTGTCTGTTATCTCGCAGTACAATATAATAATTTCACATAGCTCAAAGCGATGTGGTAGGACCAGGGCTGGACCAAGTGACAAAGAGCTGAATGTGAACAAACTAAGGGACAAAAGGGTCTTCTGGGTAATATTTGTGACTCTCATTCAACCATATAATGGCTGCAATGAAATCCATTATTCTTTTGTACAATATCCAGAAGGAAATGTTTAATTTTATAAGTTTCATTTTCCGGTTGCACTTTTATTGTCATAACTAACAGAGTGCAATATTTCCATTCATACGCCCGGATAAGCAAATGAGTCCAGTTCCAGGCTGCTTAATTTGTGTCCACTGTTTATGACGACAGCCCCGTAGCTGCATATTTTTAGCTTTGTTCTTCTCCTTTATTACCCTGGAGACGTAACTTAGTAAATACTAAGAGACAAAAACAAGCTTCTTCCTGCTCCTCCTACTCATCCTCAGGGAAAACGGAAACTCAGAAGGTAATCAGCTTTTAATTTTCTTACCATCTCCTCTTACATTCTCCCATTCTATCGCTCTCACGCTCAGCTTACACTATCTTTCATCCTCACTCTGTAACTCACCTCTTTTCCTCTGCAGTTTTTTCTGTTCTTCTCTTCTCTCCATCTCCCCCCTCCTCGTGTTATTATCATAAAAGGGTTTGCATCCGTCCCTGGTGATTGTTTAGCTGCTGTGTTCAGCATCTTGATTTGATTCCCTACAATTGCCCTAATTAGCATTACAAATATACACTTAGAGAGGAACAGAAATATCTGTTATACCTAACAGACCAATCTAAGGCAATGGAGGTCAGACTATAAGGAAAAAAAAGTCATTTTTGGCATAAAAATATTGCTGTATTTGAATAATGACTTGTGATCTCCTAGTCCACAGAAAAGGTTCTTTTATTGCCTTTATGTAAATCAGTGGGTGAGGTGTTTACTTAAAATATAATAGCTGATTTATAACAGTAACGTTTAGATGCTCAATCCTGATAAAAAGGTGTAATCGCAACCGTCATATCTCCTTTACTACCACTCTCTTTTGCTTTTTTCTCTCTGTCTCTCTCTCTCTCTCTAGCCCAGCTCATGTCTTCTAAACCCGATGATTAGACTTAAGACAGAACTCCTTCATTATCCGTAGCTCTCATCCATTTCTCGTTAATCCTGTGTCTTTTAAGAAGCCCTCTGGGCCCTGCGATAGGCCAGCGCCAGCTATTATTCCCGAGGCCCCGAGACCAGAAACAATCTCATCTGTATTTGAACAGATCAGGGCCACCTCAAAGGTCAGCTGAAGCCACTGATACTATGCCTCTACATAGATCTATCCAAGCACCGCTTATTTATGTTATCAACGAAAAGCATTGATTGATTGCTCTCGTTCAGCTTCTTCATCTGATAGTGGAAAGAGACGGTGTGATGGAAGCATGCAGCTTAACTAATGCCAAAGTAATTGTTGAGTTAAACTCTTTCCATTTGGACATCTGCGCTGCAAAGGTCAATCCAAACGATCAATCAGTGAAGTCACTGAGGAAAGTAATTGCTCTAATTATTGTCAAGCAGCAGACAAAAATATGTTTGCGGTCCCCTAGTGGGGCCAAGCCTGCAGTCAGATGACATTCATTACAAAAGCACAAAGGCAACATGGACTTTAGAGACAAACTGCTGTGAGACGGATGCTGATAATGTCATTGTGAAGACAACTGCTTCACCAACTAGCATCAATGGAAGGTGTTAAAACATAAACAAGCCCCAAATGGAAGAGATTTACACTGAGGGGCCTAATTGCAAATCACTATCACAACTGCATATTTTTATTTGTTGCTGCATGTTTTAATTTCAGCAGAGTTTTCACTAACACTGATGATGTGAATTAGCACAGCCACAGCTGAACGCATTGCTGCTAATAATGACCAGATGCTGGACTATCTAAAATGCCTTACGCTTGTCTGGGAAGCAATGGAGTGAAAAAGAAAGTATTCTCTGCTACAGAAGCTAAATTATTGGCTGAAGACACTAATGCAGAACTGAATTATGCTCTGCAATCGTAACAATAAAAGCAATGTGTGATGACATATTAGTTATTGCTAAAATTCCTGCTGTCATCTTAACAAAAAAGGGCAGTAATTGAATTTAAGTGGCCTCCTGCGATTATTAAAGATCAATGTGGGAGATTTTGGGTGGTGCTGATTGCAATGATTATTGTTAAAAACACATACAAAGACAAATAAATAAATGAAAAACAAAAATATGGCTGCTTCAGTAATAACATACTGGACTGGATTGGTGGTAATTGTCTGTAAAATGCCTTGAACCCTCTCTCCCCAAAACAACAAAAAAAACAAAAAAACAAAACAAATTCAAGCAGATGCAGTACGGTCGTAAAGTCTTGTGAAAAATAAAGCCATTATTGCTTTGAGTGTGATCAGCTTGTTTTGGTTTAATGCTGCAGAACAAGTGAACTTACTACACACATTGCTTAATTTACTGCAATATTCTTTGCTGCTGTGACCAAAGTGTCTTGAGTGACATTCAGCTATTAGTGAAATGTTGATAACAACAGAGTTGCCTGCCTCCTGCTCCTGTTATTTTGGATGTAAAATATTCCAGGGCACCACATAGTAAATATGCAAAGATGCTGACAGATTTGCCCCTTAAAACTTGCACCAAATTTTCACTAAATGAAGAATTTCTAATTAAAAAAAGAGAATATAAGTATTGGAGAAATAAAATTTGGAACTGAAGTAACCCGACACCACGGTCACAGTGAGAAGCTATCAAAAAGGACCTCTCACTGCTTCAAGTAAAGCTTTGGCCTCAAGTGAAATTAAACATTGACCTAAATCAATGGACTCCTACCGCACTGATTTTCCGCAACACTCAACAGAGATATCTAGCGTGCTGCAAAAAATCCAAAGGGCTGTAGAATATTACACTGTGACTGTCATCTTTTGTCTTTCGGGCGCCCTGAGCTATTTTCCTGCAGGATGACTTGAACATAATCTAATGCAAGAGACTTTTCCCCCTCTATCTCTCTTCTCCCCCTGCATTTCCAACGTTAAGTCCCTGGGTGAAAGTTATCAGAGAGATCTGCAGGGTTCTTAATGCCAGCATACGAGTGTCCCTTAAGTGGCCTGGCCTAAGCCTCATTGTCTGTTATAAAAGTAGGAGACACAATAGGAGAGGCTGAACATCTCTGCTCGACTATCTACCGAGAGGGAATGGGAGGCCGGTCCCCAGGCCATGGCGCCAAAACCATTATTCTTATCACTGCTGGACAACTCACCGCAAGCCAGAAAAAACCCTTGGAAAGGTCAAATGAGTGCGTCTCTCAATGTGTGTGTGTTTACCTCCTCCCTGCCTCTCTCACACCAGACATTTCTGTATTTCTCATTAACTGATAATACATCACTCATGACCTTGTGATAAAAATACATTAGCTAGAGACAAGTCATTAATCTACAAAGAATCGGGCTGTTTAGGTTATCGGGTGAGAATGGGCACACTTGGTACCGCTACAATGGTGTCAACAGCCATAATTGCTTTTTTTTAAACATCATCACACACACTGGCAGGCATTCATGTTTGTTTATGTTGATGAAGCAAAAACTTCATCACATTCGGCTGTCAGCCAGGATTCTCATTTGGTCAAGCTCACGATCGCAGACGAGGTATTCCAAACGAGGAGGTGATGTCGTCATGTTTGTTGTCTCAAAACGTTATTGATGGTTGTCAGGTTGTCCACGCACCTCTGCTATCGTCATCGCTCGATTCAGCCAAAGAGCTCGATTGTGTTGGGGAAAAATCCATCTATTGACAAAAAGTGCTCTTACATCTGATTGCGATCGGACTTTCTGGCGGTTGACCTTTTGCGTCACATACCAAAACAAGCTAGCAAGAGTCGAACACAAAGATTAAGGAAGATACTGTAAAAAAAAAAATGAACGTCTTAGCGCTGTACATTTACCATGTTCTCTATGCTCTACTTTTGGTATGAATAAGATGCCCACTATCTTTGGTGTTACTAACAACAATTTGAACAATTATTTGCAATACTGTAATATCTGTAAAATACTGCATACAACTACTTTGAGCACATATAGAAACCCAATAAAACATTGTACAGTATTATATCTATTCAGAATATGCATAGGAGAAGCTTGTGCTATTGCATGCCGGCTCAAACAAAACCACATCATGTGGTTTTTGCCGTGATGAGGTCTATTGCGCTCTGTGGCACTTCCGGGTAAGAGGCAGCAGCTGGACCACAATAAATCGACTTGTTCAAACATCATGGAAACCAACCGACTGTGGACAAAACTGATACGTACAAAAGCTGCTTCAAAGATTTCACTTATAAATATAGACCTCTCAAAACTGTGACTCAACGATTGTCAAAAGGATAACAATTAAACTGTATAAACTCAGTTATCAATGTTAGAATAACAGGGCTCTGACCATATTCCTGTCATCTATTAATAGCTTTGTCATCATCATCTTTCTCTTGGAGCTTGAATTCAACTTTGTCTCAGGCTTTGGTGTGTAATATTTACCCCAAGGAATAACTCCAGTCTCCTGCGTCCTGTCACTCTCCATGTATCTCCCAGACATTTGCCAGTGCATGTCAAAGTCACTCTCGTTCCTCCAAATTCTCGTCTCCCAACTGAATTTACCAACTTTGACCTCCAGAACCACGACCTATATCCCCCTCAGCCAGATTTGAATTTAATTCAACAAACTTCAGACTCAAGCTTCCTTCTCCCTTCTGTCCAATTATGTATGTACTTTCATCTACACACACACACACACACACACACACACTCACACACACTGAAATACTGCATTTTGTTGTTTTCTGAGCTTTGTTCTTAATTGCTGAGTTCTGCATTTTTTGGCAATGCAGAGTTTTACTTATACGCCAGTTTAAATTTGTAGAGTGTGTGTTAAACTTTTCACAAACTGAATGTTTAATTTTAGAGACACACCATCCAGGCTAGCTAACAGCATTGGTAGTGTCATGTGCTGCAACTTGCTAACCTATAACATATGCTTGGACCTGCACTGTCTGCTATGCATAAATCTCTGTCCTGCCGTAGGCAGAGAGGTGACAGAGGGGTAGATGAGGACATCCAGTGCAGTATGAAGAATAGTGGCAGCCATTCCCCCAGGCCACGGTGATGGCACTAGATTGATCCAGCCACTGCAGAGCCTGAAGTGCAGACCCTTTTGGCTTTGTCAGCACTCTTCGGCTCAGCAATGCTCCAACTCCCCTGATCACTGTCAGAAACCCGAGAGAAAAAGCTCAGAGAATAGGAGCAGGAAAATGCTGATGTATGTGTATGCAGGCAGGTGGCTCAGGGATCGACTAAATAATTGCTAACTATTCCACTGAGTACTTCTTAATGTTCTACCTGTGTTGTGATGCAGGCAAATGAATTACTTTAAGGAAAAGTTTTTGAAGGTGTTCATCCTTTCCTTCTCTTTTAACAGAAGCACCTGTTTGTCCTGTTCAGCCTGCCAACTGCTCCTCCAGGAAACTTAATTCATCTAATCCACTGTTGTATTTACTCAGGTGGAAATGTGCTGGCAGCAGTAAAGGTATGCACAAACAGTGATGTCTGCATGCGGCCAGAATTTGTCTTCTGATGGGACTCATTACGTACACTGGTTTATATCTTTCCTAATTAATCTCCCACATCACTTTGAATATACTCCAGGGATTTTATTTGTCTCCCTGGTTCTGTCACTTGTTGAATTCGAATCAATACAGAGGAGTTGTTGTTCTCAACTATCAGATTTTCTCTACATTTAATCAGGTAGAGGAGAGAAACCTGACAGACTCTTAAAAAGTAAGTCTGAACAGGTCCTGACTCATACAGATGTATGACTTGAAAGATCCAGTTTAGTTAAATGCACCTAGCACTGTGTCGGCACCATGTTTAATGAAGACACAGGGACAGCTGAAAAGATGGATGTAGCATGCTCTCTCCACAATACAGGAACATTTGAACGTGCACAGTTTTATCATCATGGCATGTCTGTTCAGCGTTATCTATGTAAATTAGTCAGTTTGGTCAAGCACAGCTTTTGTTGTCGGATCAAAGTATGTGGTCGCGTTTCTGCTCTGCTAGGCTGCAGTAAAGCCATTTTGAATCAAGTCCTGGCTTGTTCACGCTGGCACTAAGATCTTGCACCAGCTAATCGTAACTCCTAGGACATCCTGTCAGATTTTAATATGCCTATGTCCTGCCTGACAGTGGAGCAATAGGCCATCATAAAAAGCATTTATGTGGAGAAATGAACTATCCTTCTGCCTGAACTTGTAAAAGTGAATTTTCTGCTGTACACGGGAAAAAAGCTTTCATTCATGCCATAACTATTTGTGTGTTCAGCAATAACTGCACAGTGAAATCCATTAGGCACAGTTGCTCTCTTGGCTGTGTACTGTTTAGGACAGATAAGCAAATTCCTACACACACAGGAGAATTTGTTTGGTTGTTAGATGTGGATAGATGTGAAAATATCTACATCTCAAGTTATACTTTAACATAATAGAGATTGCTTATTTTATATAATGTGATGCTATACAGTAACATCATACATAAATCCCTGTAACACCATTGTTGCCTTTATAACTTTACGCAGTGCCGGGGGGGAAAGCAGAAGCGTGGACTGTGAGCGGGATGCAGGCCCGGCTATGTACGCAGAACTCCACACAGACCATCTTTGCCATCTTTGCCAGGCGTTCCCCTGTAAACTAATCCTAAGCGAGCGCTGGCACAGCTACGATGGGCTATTTGTAAACAGCAGGAAGCCCACCCTGTAGTTGGAGATTTTAACCAGCAGATCTACAAACTGTGGTCGATAAAATCCATCAGCATGTGCAATACCCCAATACTAAGGAAAAATGTACACGCATGTCAGAGCTCTCCCCAGCCCACCCCTGGGACAATCTGATCATCTCTCACTGTTTCTGATGCAAGCATAGAGACCTCTCATCCACAAGACTAAACCTCTAATATAGACAGCCAAAATAAGGCCTGAGGATGACACCTTACAAGCCCAGGACATCTTTGATCGCACCCAGTAGGATCTACTGTATTTGCACATCAGGCTACCTGTGGCACAGAGATGGACTTGGAGGAATGCACAGCCGCTCTGCTTTTGTACATCAGCAGCTGTATGGATATATCCCAATAGAAATAAAAAAAATGAGGATGAGCAAAGAAGTGCAAAATCTTTTAAGAGCATGCAATAATGCCTTTAAATCAGGAGACACTGCGGCATACAGTGTCACCGGGTCAAACCTGAAAAAAACAATAAAAGAAGACATCCTCAGGCACCGTGTGAAAGACAACTTCAACAGCGCTGACACTAGGAGCATGAGGCGAGGTATCAAAACTATCACTGACTATAAATGCAATCCTGTTTGACCTCACAGTGAAGTCATACGGGCAAACAAACTTTACAGCTTCCTTGCTCGCTTTGAAATCTGCAAGAACGTCACAAGTGCAAGAATCCCGGTCACTGAGGATGAACAGGTTCTAATGCCGAGCACACATGACACAAAGCACACACTGCGGAGGGTTAATCCATGTAAAGCTGCAGACCCTCACAGTGTTCCAGGATGGATACCCAAAGACTGTACTGAACAACTTGCTGAGGCATTTACAAAAAAAATATCAATCTGTCGTTATCTCTGGCAGTGGTCCCATAGTTCCTGAAGTCTACCATCATAATGCTGGTGCTGAAAAGAGCAAAAATCACCAACCTGAACGACTATCAGACTGGTCCTACGTGGACTAATCTGGACTAGTGATTGAACTGATCTATAAAATTGATGAATCAGCCTTCGGAATGGAAGTGCAGAACTTGGTGAGATGGTGGTCAGAGAAAAACCTGTTTGTTAATACAGCAAAGAGCAGGGAGCTCGTCATCAAATTTAGAGGGTCAGAAAAAGAGGAATACGCTCCAGTCTTTGTCAACAAGGGACAGAGTGGAGAGAGTGTCCAGCTCCAGATTCCTGGGTGCACACACAATGATGAGGACCTCACGTGGTCCACTAACACCACCACACAAAGAGGAGCTTAACATACTGCACCTCTGTGTGGTATCTCAGCTGCACAGCAGAGGACAGGAAAGCTCTTCAGCGGGTCCTGTCCAGAGCTCAGAAGATCACTGGGACACAGCTCCCAGCGCTGGAGGACATCTACAACACGCGCTTCCTCGGGAAGGCCACCAGCATCTGGACAGACCCCACACAATCTTGCCAGCTTCTGTTTGAACTCCTCCCATTTGGCAGATGTTATAAGGCCCAAACCTCCAGACTGAAAAACTGTTTTATCCCCAGAGCCATGACTGCACCGAATTAGTCCACTAACTACCTCGGTGTACTTAAACGTTTGGTTTCTAATGCTGCTTTGAATTACATATGGCAGACATAATTTTTGTTTTTAATGTTTTACAGATTTATGCTCTTTTATTTTTACATATTTGTGTTAGCATCATCAAGACAAAGTGATGTGCTCTGCTAACTGACCATGTAATTTTTAAGCACTTGCGGCCATAGAAAGCTGAAGTAGAAAAGACAAATGTTTGCCTTAAGGCTGTTTATAAAGTACGGCGTTATGAGCCTGAACCACTACATCATGCCTTGAATGATGTCCTTTTACCAAGAAAGCTTTCCTTCATCTGAAATGTACAGTTGCCATGACAGATAGCATAACGTGCATGTATTTGGACTGACTGGAGCATAGAAGGAAACTCATGCAAGGGGAGAATATGCCAAGTCTGTACAAAAAGACTTGACCCAGGGCATTCGTGCTGTAACATATCGTGCTTCCCTCAAATGCTCCATCCTGGTGAAACAGCTCAAGCAGTTTTTCCGTTGGTGTAGGTAGATGCAAATATTTTTGGATCGGAGACAAAAGGACTGATTGGTTTAAGAACACGCACAAGGTAATATTGTGTTCATAAAATGTACTTAAAAACGTCCAACTGCAACATAATGGGATAACTTCTGATTTTCCTATAGTGTGCTGAGGAAAAATGATTGCTATGAAAAGCTTGCAGAGATATGTAACGTCAACTGTCATTAAAGACACAGTGACATTTTTATTCCATCATTTAAAGCTGTGATTCCATCTCTGCCAACAGAGGTCCTAATCCCTCCTGCTCCTCAACAGAAAGATTAACTCTATTACTCTTTGACATGAATGAAGGAAGGAAACAATACATTTCTCATTTAAGATAATCCTGTGTAGGAGCGGCGGAGGAGGAATATGGCAGGTGGAGTGAAGGCAGAGATTTGCGAGATGGTGGGAGATTTCTGAGACAGCCTCCGTGTTTGCTCGTCTGTTTTCAAAACTTAAGTCAGAGGGAGCCAGGGGAGGCAGCAGGGAGGAAGGTGGAGAGGAGGAGGGTAATAGACATGATAGAGTGACAGACAGGCAGAGTGTGAGAGGGGAGAAGACAGAGGCAGAGGGGAAGAGAAATGAGAAAGACAGAATGAGGTTTACGGCTACAGCGTGTCAGAGTCAGTTTGCGGGATGAAGCGCCAAAAACTCAACCAATTTCCGCAGCACTGACACCCCTGAACTAATACCCTGCACAGGGCATTACAGTCAGCCATGTGTATGAAACACAGTGTGACACATGCGGCTTCTGAATGTTTGCATCGTCATTCTCGTCCCTGCATAGCCAAGCGACTGCCTCACGGGAGATGGTCTCATGGTCTAGAAGGACGTTTTCACTGACAGCACGGGCCATCTGTCAACACATGACGGCCTTCCTTTTCTTCTTCGTAAATGTGAAAGAGGTACACGCGATGACCCGAGGGTCAAAGGAAAAGCATTCTTCGTGTGAGAGATGGATGTTTGTAAGGTCAGTAAGAAAAAGGTCATCGCTGGGTGCTTACAGTGGCGGCAACATCAAAAAAACCCATGAGCAGCAACAGCGGTGAAAGCCTGGCCTATAAGAATGCAAGAAAAAGCTGTCAGCACCGATGCCTAATCCGATCGAGCCTTTCGCTCTCTCTCATACTCTCCCGTCTTGCTTTGACTCATTGTGTCAGCGCATCACACTCTCTTCTTTCTTTTCCACCTTAAGCTTGAAACAGAGAGCACAGGGGAACAAAGTGTGTCTCCGGTCGCTGTGCACAAAAGGGAACTATCTGTTCTGCTTAGATGGATGACAGAATTATTTTCACCACCCTCATTTACTGGGTCTTTGGTTATTTGCAGACAAAAATAAATTGAAAGACGGGGAGATAATCAAGATACGATAAGGACTAGAAAGAGTGAGTGATCCAGGAATATTGGAATTGACTTGAGAAAGCTCCACTGCTTTCTCCTCCTCCCTCATTCTGAACAGCAATACAGACTCATTAAAAATTCATCACTTCACTATCAAAAGAGTGGACGTCTGCATTTTGGCTGGACCGAGAGAGAGCCAGCAATTTCTGAGACTGTGCGGCTGGGCTACGACTGACCAGCGAGTTTAAGGCCAGCTTCCTAAAAACAACACAAGGATTATCTGTATTATTCAAGTTAATGTCAACGGACAAAACTAATTTAAAACTAAAAGTAAACTAAAAGACTAAAAGTCATTCAAGAAATCATCATCATTAAGAAAATCAGAAATAAGATGTGGATACAAAGACAGAGTATAGAGAGATGATAAATTAGCTAAAAACAACAAACTGAATTAACTGAATGAATGGACCAAAGCTGCGAAACATTCCATGTTCTGAGAGTATTTGCGGGAACTGTTAACACTGCATACTATAATAGTACAATCACATATAGAGTACATACAATCAAGGTCGACAGCTTTGAATAAATATAGTGTTGAAGAGACTTGAAGGGGCATAAGAGCTTATCTGATGGTCATTAAAATGCATTATAGATCCAAACATCGTCTCGAGATGTGATGTAGAGCGAATATCATTAAAATGATTCATATTGACACTCATAACATAAGTCAGTGTCAACAGCCTGAGGTCCATGTATAATTATGTGCATCCCTGTCTAAAGCAGATTTCTGAAAATATTCTACTCATAAAGGCTCATGGTGAGGAGAGCCATCAGGTTCACAAAATCCACTTTTAAATATGCAGGAAATGAAGAATGTTGATGTATCTTTTCATCTGCAAAATGATAAAGAGGAAACGAAACGAAATGAACGCTATCCCGATGCAGCTCATATGTCTCGGCCATTCAGGCACTAAAATGTCCAGGGAGACATTATTTGCTGTTTTCATAGTGAAGTGTATTCTGAAACTTGTGCTATAGGTGCTGTATATATAAAAAAAATAATAAAACAAAACCATATAAAGTAGGATTAAAAATGTGTCTGCTGATCTGACTACTGAATAATAAGACATTTGATTTGGTAATTTCAATATACTTATCCAATATTTAGTCAGTTCTAAAATCAAACCCGAAACAAAAATGACAACAGAAACAAAGGGAGCCAATGCTTTGGTAAAGTGAAAGCAGCCAGCAGTCTCAAAAAATTTACACAACGGCTGCAAATACATTTTATAATGTTTGAAGGTTTACTCAGAAGTTAATTAAAAGAAAGAAAAACAAGGGTAGCTGCTGCTATAATAAGAACAACGTTTAAAAGAATTAAGTTCAGTGAGGCACTCGGTGGTGGCTTTGTATCTGCCTGGAGCAGCAGAGGTCAAGCAAAAGAATAAATTTATATACACTGAAATGGGAGTTTTTTTATGTCATACGGAGATTGCGAATAATTATGTAAGGTGGACAAATGTATTTGTTTGTCCTTTCCCTTCCCACAATTGTTTTATCTTGCCCATAACCTTTCAGAAAAGTGATATGGTGACCTTATACAGTTGGATGAGTAAAAGAAATATAGAGCAAAACATTATGTGGGAGGGACGGGAGAGAGAGTGAACGAGAGAGAGAGACGCGAACAAATTGAGGGAGTGATTATGTATAATTTAAGCACAAGTGGTTCTCCCCTGAGACGTCACTGAGAGTTAATAGGTCACAGTTATTAACGCAAGAAACCATTCCAGGCCTGTGCGCCATATCAGAGCGTTTGGGAAGTGACAATAAAGGGAGGAATGGAGCAAAGACGAAGAGGATTAAATAAAAGACACGTCACGAGGTACAAAAAGAGAAAGGGAAGTAAAGAGATGGCAGCAGCATGAACATTAGTGAGGGCACAGGGGAGCTGATGATCAGATAAAAATAGACAGGGAAAAGAGGGGGGACGATGCGAATCATGCTCACAGAGAAATGTCTACTTCAAGATCTAAGTAGTTCTAAGTGGTTACTGATGTAACACTGAATAAAATGGTGGGTATTAAATATGTGCCAATTTCAAAATAGTCTAAAGTTTTCTATTATAGCTGCTATTTCAATTACCACTAGGAATTCACTACTACGTTCTAACTATATATCCAGGTTTTTCACAAGGCAAACCTTGCAAATTGAGGGAAGCTTTTGATTTCATACATAAAATATTAAATGAATACGATTAGTTGAACCTTTGACTCTGTACTGCATCATTGTGTATGACTCATAATACACAATAATACCCCTGCAGTGTTGTTTCAGGCTGGGGTCTGAATGGAGTTCTATGGGTGGTTTGGTGAGGAATGCAGGCAGCAGTGAGTTTCAGGGACAGAACGTGGGACATCAGCCACACAGGTTAATACAAAAAAAAAGAAAAGAAAAAAAGAGCTACATTGTAAGACTGAATACAAAGACACATCAACACACATTTATGCCCACTTTAACACGATGTGCAAAACTTCAGATATGTAGATATGCTTATGAACAGCACGCATGCTTGTGAAAATGTACACACACAACATGGACACAATGTACACTCATGCATACATCATCACACATCAATGTCAGTCCTCATAATCATCTTCAAGTCCTAAAATGCACAGTAAAACATTTTCATTCTCATCGTCCCGTGTGGCTGCCGACAGGCTGTCAGATGGCTCAGGAAACAGCTCACTGATGGGACCGTCAGCAAATGAAGCTTTTGGATAATCTCCAGCTCTTCAGAATAGAATGGGAAACTACAGGCTGTGTGTAGGTTGTGTGATCCAAGTGAGAGTTACTAGTGTGTGAACTGTGTGCACAGTAGCGTGCAGAGTTGAGCTAATCACTTAACAGGTCCACAGGGGGAGTGTTCTCACTAGGAGCCAGCACTCACTATATATATATATGTGTGTGTGTGTGTGTGTGTGTGTGTGTATGTGTGTGTGCCTGCAGTGGATGACTGAAGGATTGTGGCAGAACGAGGTCACCCTGTTCTACCAGGTGAATTTGTGCAAGGGGACAGGAAAAAGTGGTACGCAGTATATGTGTGTGTGTGTGTGTGTGTGTGTGTGTGTATATTTCCATGTAAATGAATGTGTACGCAAACATATGTACAGTCTGACTGTATTAAAAGTGTCAAGTTTCAAAGTTTCCACCAGACAGGATTGCCAAAATTTTTAATTTATATTTGTTTATCTAGATTTTATATATATGCACGGAAGTTGGAATGGCTTGTTTTCATGGTAAAAGCAGGAAACATCTCAAAAACTGCAAAAATATCTGTTCTTTTTAGACAATTGGTGGAGAGATGTATCACTAGCAGACTACTGTTCATGCAAACACATGAGCATAGAGACCATATACATACAAATATGGTTCAAGCAGCACTGTGTCATATTTGAAGCCGTCTGGCGTTGTGTTGTTGTCGTTTGTTTACTCTAGCAAGTGTTTCTCCCAGTTTCACTTACATCACTGACACCTGCTAAAATGTGTTAACATGTATATGTTAATATGAAAATCAAAATTATAGGTAAAAAAATTACACAGTTTGGTTTAAGATAACTCAGATCAAACGATCTGGTGAGGCTTCACAAAGTGCACTGTCCGTGGTCCTGAACTCAATGACAGCAACAGTTAACATTGTGTTACAGAGTAAAACAGTTCCAATTCATCTATTTGTGATTTAAAGGCTGAACATTGATGTCATAAATGTTTTAAACCTATCACATTGAGCTACAAACATTGAGCAGATGTGAATATTAAGCCAACGTAAATTGCAAAAGATGCCTCACAGCTGATCCTTCAAGCTCTACTTAAACACACAGCCAAAGCCCAATCTCCACAGATCTACGGGTTGGAGCTGATGAAGATCCTCATTAGGGCAACAATCTCTAGATTGCCCAAAATATCGCCATCTGCCTTTGCAGCAAGTTGTCTAACTCATTTGTGTGCATTTTATGTGTCACCGTAGGCTGTAACCATGTCGTCTGATGCTACAAAAATGAAGGATCTGAAGCAGCTGAGATGGGAGGATGTGGGCCTGGTTTCATGTTTTTTTTTTCAGTTTCTTTGAATATAGACCTTGTTTGTTGGTGTTCAAGCATGCTTCTTGTCTTTTTTTTATGGTGTTACTCAGGTATTTGCCAAAAACGTGTGCAAGGATTTTTTAGCTTGTGCTCCAAATGAAAGGAAACTGAAGGGATTCTATGTTCACTGCGTGTTCCCTGTTGTCTACTGTGTCGTTAATGAATCATCATTACATTCTGGAAGAAACGCATATCACTCATTATCTCTTTCTCTCGTCTTTCTTTTCAACGTGCAGTAGAACCAGTAAAGCCAGTATGTGATATTCCCAACAGTTACACCACTCTGTCAGTATTATTTTTTCCATTTGTATCTCTTTGAAAGGAGCATTTAGGCATTTGCATCCAAACCCCGCAAGGCAAAATCGTGCATGTGCATGCTATGAAATATAAATAAGCAGCTAATGTAGCCCTCTGTGGACCCAGTCGCTGATGTGATGTGATGTGAACATTGTGCTGCTTAATGAGTGTCTCAGGAGAAGGCAGGTACACAGGTCTTCTGTCCCTCCAGCCAGCCCAGAGCAGAGCCCTTCTTTCTCAGCATCATTAACTCTTACATTAACGATGACAAAAACACACTGTGTAATGAGGTTAAGTGACATTTTTATGTATTGAGAGTACAAATAGTTTGACGCGAAATATTGTATGAACATAAAAATCGACCATAATGAAGTTTACAAAACTACTAGAACTCTAAATGCAAGAAATTTAGAAAATGAGGAGAATTTGTAAAATCAAGCAATAACAGCACACTGAGGAACTGGTAAAAGCTGGCATAGTAGTGTTTATCACACTGTTAATGAGAGACTAATAGGGGAGTCGTTTTCATAAATGGCCATACAGGCTGTGTCTCAGGGGAGCACCTATTGTCGTTTGATTAATCCAGTTCAAGATGTCTGGGAGTACTGGTTTTATTTGTTGCCCTACAGGGTGTGTTTTATGTTCTGCTTCAGACAAACAGCCTTTCATTTATCACATCCTGCGATGAAACGACACCTGTCACATAGCTGGCACCAGAAAGGAGAGCCTGGGGGGAAAACTAATGCTCAGTCTGCTTCATCCTAAATATTAACCAGGCGATTCCCACTAAAGCTGCTGATGGTAGCCACTTCTGGATCCACGGAGCGAGGATGCACCCCAATCCTCCACGGAGAACGCTGCCCTAGTTGTAGCGAGGTGACCCCTATGTGTTTTACACTTTGCTAACATTCACCATTGTTATTTATGAGCTTGCTATGGTGTCCTTTTGCAGGGAGACCATGGGCCACCTGTTTTAGCAGCAGGTTAAAGTACAGCGCAAAGTGTTTTGCAAGGGTGAAACTGTAGGGGCAAAACTACTCTGCAAAGTAAACTCTTTTAAAGTAGGCTGCAGCATCTCTTTCATGGTGTTATGTTGAAATTATAATGATCATAAATAACAGCATAAATGACTTGTAACCTTACTTCAAGACGATGATTTGACTCCATAATGATACTCTCCTCTGTGAACTATCTTACCCACTTTTTTGAACTTGGGTTGACTTCATGGCCTTTCACTGGATAAATGCTCAGCTGGTGTATAAATATCTTCCTGCATTGTTGTTTGTTTTTGTATCTTCCATATCTTTCTTGTATGCTAGGATGTGTTTTGCCTTTTTCCTAGACAGCTTTGGCCATATCAGGTTCTGATGATGCACGGGCCTGTGAGGTACTATGAGGTATTAAATGTGATACTGGTCTAGAATTTTGATTTGAGTAAATAAGATCTTACTGTATTATAATTCAAATCAATCTCTTGCCATATGTTGAAAAGATTATGTTGTCTTCCTTGATGTTATTTTGAAGAGAAGACAGATGGTTAAAAGCCCATAACAGGCTGTGAATTCAGCACACAAACTAGCAAACTTGACTAAACTAGTCAAATGCTTAATGGAAATGCTGTTCTTGTTAGATGGATATGATTAAATATGGTCATTACAATGCGTTTAAAATATAAAAATTTTTAAGTGCAACTTTTTCACACGAATGTCTTCAGGCAAGTATTAGCCTGTTAACTTGTTTCACAGCTTTTTTAATTCAATTTTCCCCTTTGTCTGACGTTGTCTTGTCTAAAGTAAGCACATAAAAAAGACTTTGCTCTAAAATTTTACGCACACCTGGCTCCACAAGGCCGGAGGGCTGCATCGTGGGATTCAGACCTTCGCTGACAAACCTTGTGCTGTAACTTACTGCCGATCCTTTTGTTTTGCTTTTGTAAAGGAAAGTTCTCATCAGTCAAGCAGAGAATTAAGGATGTAATCAGAACTGAAGATAGTCATCTGGACTATGATTAAATGTAGAGGACATAGGTTGGCAATTTCCTTATTAAGTGCTGTTGCGCTGAATAAGGACCCTTGGGATTCATTATCTGTTGTTTAAAATTCATGACATTGAAGAGAACTACCAACTACTAACAAAGAGCTTCATCCGTCAGCATCACTGCAGCAGCTCTCCACTCTGGCATTGGGTTGGAGCCTTTTACTCCGTTATTGTGTTTACCTTCATGTCACAGAAAGTGGACGTGCCTCCACCCTGTTTATTGGTGTCACTGTCACTTGTGTAAATGTTCAAATGTGTGTGAATATGTGTGCAAGTCATATATATTCACACATGTACTTCCCTGCATAGTACATATGTGAACGTGAGAAGACTATAAACGCCAGTATATCTGATAATTGAAAATAAATAAATAAATAAATAAAACGCCCTGTCTTGCAGTTAAGAAATCGTTTGAAAGAATTATTATGCCTCTGGTCCTGATAGACATAAAATTTTTATGGATTCTTGCCCGGGCAACGATGGAATAATGCAATTGTATTGATTATGTATTTGCTACACTTACAGTAAACAAAACAGCAGAGACAACAATGGACTATAAGTGAACTCTTGCACCAAATCGCAGCATCAAGGTTGAGCAGAGGGCTCTGTTTCCTATAATGAAGTGGAGATAGTTAATCTAGCGTTAACGCCTGGCTTCCCATGAGGAAAACCCATGAATCAAGGAGGAGTAAAGGCGTCTTCAGTATGCATACAAACAATCTCTCTGTCTCTGCCCCTCTCTTTTCTTCCTTTCTCCATGGCGACACAGATACATCACTGAGGGCTATTGAATGCAAGGGACCTCAAACGGACATTGATTTCTAATGGGAAATTTTGGGGCTCGGCCTAAGTCACGACTCTGCGTCATTCAAGGACATGCTGAACTAGACCTGTCCCTCTCTGCCAGGTAGCAAATGAACCGCCACAGCAGGCCACAGGGATCGGGAAGCAGTGGGAGTTTCCTTTCATCTCTTGGGGATTAGCAGTCTCATAAGACAGAAGTGTGTACGTGTGTACAGGTGAACACTCCAGTAGTAGCATCTCCCTTTTACCTACAGGCTATGCACTTCTTTTTACGACTGCACGCTGAGATTCTCCCCAGGGCGACAAATAGAAGACGCCTCATAGGCAGGAGGGAGATGAAGGAGAAGACATCCACTTCGGGAAAATTTTCCTTAAATAAACATTAAAAATGCTTGAACATTATTTGCTGATTCGATTCAGTATTGTAAGGGTTACACTGCTGTTGGTTGATTAGATTTAAAATATTCCCTGTGTAAAACATTATACAAGGGGCTTGTTTGTGTACAAAGCAGTAACGCTGTAATGGAGGTTTTTGCACGTGAAAACTGTGGACATGTGGAGAGTGACATCTGTGATCATTCTAGACATTAAATATGCATGTGAACAGCGACGCCTTCATTGGACTGTCTCAACTCAGCTGTACGACGTAAGCATTAGTGACAAGGGAGAGAAGGTGAAGCAAAGAGCAGAGCCATCTGGGAAAGAGGATCGCGTGACAAACTGTGGGATTCTGGATCAACGGCCACTTCACACTATGCAACACCGTCAGAGTCTGCTGCATACACATACGTACACAAACGTACGTACGTACGTACGTACACACACACACACACACAGCATGTGTACATACCCCATACATTTTTCCTTCAGTCTTGAAGTCCTGACACAGATAACAACTCTTCACACATGGGAGTGTGTGTCTGTTTCACCTTGTGTAGGCTTGCTCCTTTATTGATGTCACTACTAAGAATAAGTGTGACTCCTGCTGAGCTTTGTGTCCTGGATACTGAGAACAACCACTCAGCTGTACAGTAACTCTTCAAAGCTGCCTGTCTGCACATATTTGGGTACTTAGTCTCTGTACGGAGGTAGTTTAGCGAGATTTATGTCCAATTATAATGCTTCGACTCTGAACATATCACATTGTATTGGCCATTTACTGAATAAAAAATGGACAGCTTGCATTTGATCCTCCAGTTATGATGAGGACATTGCCTTGTAATTGTGTCTTTATTCTATATGTCCCACCCCACCACTACTCCGCTCCCCCATTTAACAGCTGCAGTTCGACGCGATCAAGGAAATCACGCCAAAGATTGTCCTCTCATCGTGTAGCTTTCATAATCCAGACGGAAAATGCTCTAATTTGGTCTTTTTTAAATATACAAAAAGCCGGTGACACTACTTTGCCTTCAGCTGTTACTCAGCACTCACAGCAAAAAAAGACTTGGTGAGGTTCTCGAGCGTCTAATTTGAGAACTTTTTTCACTCTGAGATTTGTCTTGTCGGCAACTTTTCGGCTGGCCTAACATCTGATTGGCGCAGCCTGTTGGAGCCATATGCAGCCTGGGAGGAAGCTGTGCCGCCTGTGGGCACAGCTCGGGAAGAAAAGAGGGAAAGTAGTGTTCCACTTTTGAAATAAATATATACTGTATGTAGGCTACTTTCACTTACAGGTGTAAATGTGTCATTATTTCCAAAACGAACTGAAGAAAAAACCAATGCCATAGAGGACGATGGAGAAGGAAAGCATTAAAAGTTGCTATTAGTATTTAAAGTTATGGAATTAAAATAGATTCATTTCATGTTCTTTATTTTTGGTTTTTAACTTCACCGTGACCCCTCCACCTCTGAATCTAATGTGAGAAAATATTCACAACCAGAGGCTAACTTGGGAGAAGACACAGCTAAAGAGGTCATGATGATCTATGATAATTGTCCCTCATCTTGATGTCTCCAGAACAGCCTGTCTTTAAAAACAGATCTGGTCTTTCCACTGATGAACGCCTTGGCACAGCCATGGCAGCATGGGCCAGGACACCAGACTGTGGGCAATGCAGCAGAGGGCAACTCATAAATGACTAATGGCAGTTACATTAACATTTGGAGGTAGGGCAGGCTGAGGGCAAGGAAGAGCGGACCTGGGGCACGCAGAACCTCCCTCTGTCTTATAAAACAGAGGCTGATTAATGTTTGATTGTAGCTAGCTTCATTCCTCCAATAGCACTGTGAAGGAGCAATCTAAAGAGTGGGCAGAGTGAGGCAGAGTGAGGCAGAGTGAGGCAGAGTGAGGCAGAGCAATGAGGACTATGCAGGGTACAGATAAACACTTGGTGTAATGGTTGTTTGGAAAGGTTGAGTCTGTCTGTGCTACCTGTCTTCGAGTCCAACGATGGAAACAATTAAGCGCACAGAACAGCTCAATCAA
Source organism: Brotula barbata (assembly GCA_900303265.1). Classification (NCBI taxonomy): domain Eukaryota; kingdom Metazoa; phylum Chordata; class Actinopteri; order Ophidiiformes; family Ophidiidae; genus Brotula; species Brotula barbata. Next base: position 45,715 of record OMNV01002630.1, read on the forward strand.
TTCAAAATGAATGGCTGAGCTAAGGGAGACATGAAGATCCATGACAATATGAGGCCTGAGAAATAAAAAAGAAAAGAGAAAGAAATAAAAGTAAAGCGGTCAAAGATACTTTTCCTAAATCTAAGAATTTGGAAATGAACCACATTCTAGAATGAAGTGCAGAAGAATTTTCTTGTATTGAGTCAGAGTTGTTCGCATTAATATGTTGATCATTGGTAAATGCAGCTTGTTTATTGCTGTGTGAAGATGAACAATAATTACATGTTTTTAATAGAGAACGGCCCGGTGAGACTAGATGTGCTCTACAAACCAAATTTGCTCCTGAACAGGTTAAATTTGTAAGTTCGGTATATAGAAGGGAGGAAATGAGTCAGACGGAGTTTAAATGACATTAAAGTCATATTAATATATTGAGTTTGTCTTGATTAAAGTAATTTGGTAACGTAGAGGGATGTGCAGATGGAATAAATGTCAAGCAAACAGGAACTCGGCAGGTTCTATCAGCTGTGATGTTGATGTGCACCACAGGGAGTCAGCAGCTCCAGAAGTAATCTTATAGAAGTGACAGATTAGTACTTACAACGTAAAATGTCACACACACATAGTACCGCCACACATACACACTCATTAACACTGACACGGAATGGAATTCCATAAATCTTCACACTAGCACGGTAATCTGTGCATATAAGGACCACTTGGTTTTGATTGACGGACAAATCGTTCCTGCTGAAATACCCATTTGACTGAGAAAGGCACTGAATGCAGAAGTTAAAAGGCATCCATAGAAATCGCCGTGGAGTAGTTCACATGAAAGAAAATTTGAGCATCACATCCGTCTTTGAATGCGGGAAGTCAGACGTGGAGAAAAATTTCTGGGGTTTTTTTTGCGGTTAAAAGAAGACACTTGATGATTTTTTGTTTTGGTAAGCAAACCTGGGTGCCAATCATGAGTGTTCGTCTAAGAGTGCTGGCCCTCGTGTGACTGTAAACTCCCTCGTATATTATAATTCCAGCCCAGATTTGAAGAATGCCATGGTCCCAAAGCTGTCCACGCTCCATTGCACAGCTCTGCCATGGAGGGAAAAGAGGCATTTCTGTTCAAGAGGCATTATAATTTAACTGTAGGGAGCCAACTGTGGGAATTGGCTTTAATAATGGTCTCTACACTCTAATATCTGTGGGATTTGCTTGGACCACCCTTGTCTCACAGGACCTTAAACGCTGCTGTGCCATCGAGCCTGGGCACTGACAGAAGAGAAGGAGAAAGGAAAGACATGAAAGGATGGAGGGAGAACAGAAGAGGAGAATTTCTCACATGGGAGGCCCTGCTGAGTTGTTCTCCCTTTCATACTTGCCATTACCTGTTACTTACAGTATCACATCATGTTGATAGAATTAACCCCAAGAAATATGGCTGCATTAGACCCACTTATGGAGTTAAAATGAACTGTGAACTAGAAAGCACTCATACCTTTTTTTCCAAACCAGTCTTTACATGTGCACTCTGCGCGGCTCGGGTGTTGTCTCCATTGTTTCATTCACTGCACAACACGCTCTGTGCTGTGTTCCACTGGAGTTACTGATTCAATTGAATTATATTCTGTTTAATACAAACTATTTGATGGATTCTATGTGAGGTGAATGGAAGAATAGCTCATACTGGTTAGATGTCATACTGGTAGAAAACCAGGCCTTAACCTCCCGGTGCCCTCCAAATCTATTGGAATTTGGTCGTCTGCCCAAAATAATAAAAAGTGCTTGAACATTCTCTGTAATCCAGATCTGAGACTCAGTTTTTAACTGTTAAAATAGAGTTTAGTTTAGTTTTATGTCTTTTTTTAGAAATTTGATTCACAATATTTGCAATAAATTATCAATTATCTGGTCCTATGAACATGGTGTCTCTGTCTTTATCATTGGTTATGATGCAATACAATCTGAGTCAATCATTGAGAATTTTCAGCTCACTTCAGCTTGGAATGTAATGGAAAAAGTAGCAGGCCATTTTAAAGGACCCCTATCCCACAAAATAATTTTTTCCTTGCCCTTCTGCATAGAATTTGGTCATCCTTAAATGCCCAGAAAAGGTGAAATAATAAAACCTTCTAGATACTGCAGGACCGTCACCTTTGTGAAAATGTCCGTTCCAATGACCACTTTTGGATTGGAGCATAATACTGCATCACAATTTGCTGAACTCCACCTTAACTGCAAATTACACGTACTCTCATGCTGTGTCCAAGCACAGCATGAGAGTACAGCATTAACCTCTTAAACTCTAAGGTAATGTCCGATGAGTCTACCTTTACAAAGTTTTATCTTAAATTCTAGTAAAATGTCCAAAGTTTCTAAAGACACCAAATATATCAGGACGCATTCTAGTGAAATCATGTTAAATGTTCTATGTAGTTTGTAGAATAAAGAGGAATTTAGGGGAAATTATGATAACATATCTTAAAAAGCAACGGAATAATAATATGTAATGGATTTAACACAATCATAAAATATCTTAGAAACAGATATTGTCTATCATTAATGGTTAAATATCAGTTACACATCTCCAAATGTATCCAAATCCTTAATAGGTGCTAATTTTACCAGTGTTTAAGGGGTTAAATAATTTCCCGACAACCCTTCTGTTGTCAGCAAATTATTAAATGTCTCCAATCTGGATAAATCTAATCTGCAGCCTGCTGGGCACAACAAGCAATTAGTAAAAATTTGCCATCATACTCAAATGGGTGCTTGGACACCACATTACTGTGAGTGTAATTTTCAGACGGTCCCTTGTTGACAGCAGCAATTTACAGACCACCAATCAGGGCTGCTGCAATACGTACCCAATAGAGGCAAAGCAGATGACACAGAGAGACATTAAAGTTTTATGAGTATTCTGCACATGTATTGTGAAAGTACACACACAGAAAACAAAATACAATGCCGCATCCCTTTTCCGTCAATGACTCGCCCCGCGTCTATGCTCACTACTTCCTTTGTGATTCCTTTGCGGGTTGAAACAAAACCCGTGCTGTGCCGAGAGCAGGCATATATCTCAATATAGTTCTGGTGGGATTTACCCAACGGTGGAGAAATAGTGCACAGTTAATGCTCTCAGCCCGAAGAAAAGCTTCTATTGTCAGTGATCTCTTCACGCTATTAGACCCCCTTTGGCTGCAAGCCAGTTCCCAATCTGTTCTCATCTGCATCACAAAAAAAAAAAACACAGATCATGTAATCCACTGGGGAACGCTGGTCTTTTTGCCATAAGGCCCTGTCCTCTGCGCCTCCACTCTGCAGTCTCGTCGGTTGGCGCGGAGCTCATTTCCATTCAGCGGGGAGAGACGGTCAAAGCCACCAGATCAAACAGCTCCTACTGTCTTTTTAATTTTCATGGAATGGTGTACAAAAAAAAATCTCGACTATTGTACCCTTTCCTCTGTCTCCTGCAGTTTTGACAGCATTTTTTTGGGCGGGAAAAAGTTTGAAATTTGGAAATGGCAAATTGGGTAGAAAATAGGAGCCTCTCACTGGAGACAGGCAGCCATTTTTATGCTTGTTTGTTTTCTTCTTTTTTTCATTATCTCTCCCACTCTGCACATACCCTTGCACATACCATCTGTCATATAGGTCCTGTGCGACTTTACTTCAAGAGCTCTTGGTGGCTGTCTTCATCAACTCAAGATCTGGCGCAGAAAAACAGCTTTAATTGGTATTGAGGGGGAAGAAAAGCAGAAGGGGCCATCATGCTTCACCACATCTCAGGGAAAATGTTTGTGAATGATCAAGAATCAGCACGAGAGCGTTCAATGCTTACGTCGGCTCTGCAGGAGTCTTTTTAAGATTACTCATTCGTAAAAATGCTTAGATGATAAGTGATTCTGGAAAAGCTTTCATACACTTCATTCACTCTCAGCCTCCATGCAGGTAAACCAGCGTGTCTGGCTTGTGCCAACTAACTTGCCCTGTCGATATCTATGAGCCATGTCTGTGTTTTCCCGTCTGTGCTATGGCTAGAAAGACTGAAACTAGCTCATGTCAGGAGCTACATTCATGATCCTGTGTTATATGTCAGGAAGAAACCCTTCTGAGTGCAGCCAACAGAGCAGTCCGATCCATTCCAGCAGGCAATTACGCCATTCCACCAAGGCCACTAGGAAAGTTTCACTACAATTAGGCTGACAGAGATGGCCTCTTTGACACATTAGTGGAAGCCAGAGATGTTTTTTCCCTCCCTTTTCTTCTCTTTGCACTGTCAGGGTTCTTTACCGCTTGTGTTGTTTCAGAAGGGCTTTGAGACGTTAGCTCCCGTTGTCGCTCTCGCTTCGCACACATTTTGCAGCCCATTAACCGCTCTTTCAGCCCCAACCGCTCCTCAAAACCAGTGAAAGAGAAGAGGGGGCAGGGGGAGAGAGCGAAAGAGAGACAAAAAGGGAATAGAGAGAGAGAGCGAGAGATACTGTGTGTGTGGGTGCGTGTGTGAGAGAAAGTGACAGACAGAGTGGGCATCAGGTGTAGTGATGTAAGAGATTGTAGAGATACAGTCTAATGATCAAAGAATACAAAATGACTTACAATAATTCAACATATCTATAAACAGCATATTAGTACTAATTTAATCTATAAATGCTATAACCCATACAGCACTATAGTTTTATTTAATCAATGCATACATTTCTATACTGATGTATAGCTTCCATAAATGGCTGACACATTATTATCAGTCGTGTAATGACATAATTGCAGTAATTTATAATTCATTTTAATCCCAGATGAGAAGAATTTGTACAACTATGTCTGTTAACGTTTTAAGATAAGGTCGACACAGCATATATGTATTGGTGTCGGTGGTGTTATTACGTCTGCATTACTTAATGTTTGAAATACATTATGAATATACTTTTATTCCCCTGCGAAGGGGGCCTGATGTAAAGAGTGCACAACGTATGGTTTATTAATGTTCATAAAATGTTAATGCGTAGAAGTAACTTGTCAGAAGTGTGTACTTTGACATTGTATTTCCGACAATAAAATCAGCATTCATTATGTGTGTTTTTTGCTGAGCGAGTGTGTGTTTTATTCAGAACTCTATGCATTTATGATGGGAGCATTTCTTGCTCCAAGTGCATTTCGCACGTTAGTACATACACTGGTAAATACTTATTAATGTTGTATAAACACCCGTATGAAATATTTATTCACATGAAAAGAGTCCTAAAGTGAAGTGGGAACAACCTGTGGTTTATTTATGTTGACACATTTCGGAGTTCTTAGCAACTGCATTGAAAAGTTGTAAGAAATGAGCTTTTAAAAAGTACATTTTCCTCGTTTACGTCGAATGTTGCTCACCAAAACAGAGTTTGTATTTGTCCTACGGTCAAACAAACGTGTTGAGTGCATTTCCTATCTGCACTGGAAGTCTTCACCAGAACCAAAGTGTAGATCGGCAAACACATAGAAACCATACTGTGCATATCGCACTTACTGCCGCAACATTCTGGCAACTTGCTCTCATCTCGGCTGGGTGTGTGTGCTCACAAAGTGTTCCTAAGGCAACAGCAATTATATTTGAGCGTGCACATAACTGTATAGCATCTGGTGTATGTGGCGTCACATGAATCTCTTTTTTTATGTCTAAATGAAAAAGTATCCAGTGAAGATAATGCCAAACCAGAGCTCGTGTTATAAAACAATACTCTGTGATTTTTTGAACAGTAGTTTAACATACTTATAAAAAATAAAAAAACATGCCAACACACCAACACCTGCTTTATGAAACATTGTAAATGTAACAAAGTGGACTTGCTGGGCATTTGCCATTCCAGTTTTGTGCAACACATAGGCAAAAGTCAACAAAGTTCAGATTTGAGTGGCAGGCCCTCCATTAAATGATGCCCAGATAGGAGGGAAGTAGGAAAAAGGGAAACTGACTGAGTTTCACACGTATGGTGAAACTATGTTTCTACTATATATAACTATAACTATATATACAGTTAAGAATCAAAATAATATAAACTCTACGCAGTTTCAGTTGAAGGACCGTATACTGCTCTGTGGGCTGAGTTAATTTCCATTTCAGACACTCTTTAGACATCATTACAAATTTATGGTGCCATCAGCCTAACACCAATGCAAGCCAGCATTTTATCACCTTTTTTTGCCAAATTGAATTCCAAGTCTTAATCTGCAAAGTAATCAATAACTACTGCCATGAGACAAATTCGGCGATTTTAAATGTACAGTATTTCTCTCTGGACAAGCATGGCGCAAAAAGTAAATTAACAGAGAGTACAGTAATTACTCTCTACTCTTGCCAAGGAGACACAGACCTTGCCCTAAGTCCGCTTTCATTCACTCTCTCATCTGTTTTAAATCCATCCATTGCCTCTCTGTCTTCTTCAGCCTTTCTCTGTCTCGATACCGTCAGATGTCATTCACATTATGTGACTACTCAGCAGTACAGAAAAGGTGTGGCAGAGTAGAAAACTCATGCATGTGTTTGAATGTGAAAGAGGCAGGGCGCTTAGAAAAGAAGGAGAGGACAAAATCAAGGATGAGACACAGAATGAATACAAATCTTTGCCTGTTGTGCCTTCTTATTCACTGCTCTTTGTTCAAGCTGTACTGGATTGAAAAAAAAATGCTACAGCGAGCTTGGCAATGAAAAATTGATCACACAAGCGTCTTTGTGCTGTGTATCACTGTCTCCTCCAGCATCGGTAGAGGTTAACCAGGCACACGAAAATAAACCCCACGTGCTTGATTTGAACCACGACTTTACACTTTGCTGCTTTCTCACCGCTCTGAGGTTTCAAAGAGCGCACAGACACACACACACACACACACACACACACACACACAGCATGTGGTACTTTGTAGACAATATCTGTTACCACCATACCAATTTGGCTTGACAGTTTCATTTCAAAGCCACTTAGTGTCAAAAGTTCCCTAGTGTCTCAGCACCAAACTTCAACCCTAAGGGTGTAAATCTCTGGCCAACAAGGGCATTCTACACAATCGCAATTATTTAAGCAAAGTTTCTAGTTTGATACACTAAATTTAGCACAAATTCTAAAACTTCACTTCTAGCCCACTGTAGGCAGAACAATCGGCTGTATAAAACGCATGGATGGATACCCTTAAATTTTCGCATAAATAATGTATTGGCGTAATTAAAGAAAAACACACTTTTGGTATAACTGTGCTCATCCTTTACTTAGATTAATTTTAAGAATGTGTATAATGAAGATTAAGAGAATCTTTATTTAATATTTATAGTGTTCCATTTTTTTGGATGACCACATGGTATAACCACCCTGTGAAAAAAAGGTTAGGGTTGTGCGTGATATCTACATGACCAATGTTTTTTCAAACATACAAACACAAACCAAAATATCTCTGCTCACCAATAAGCCACCAACTCTGTGAAAAAAAAAAATCACAGACCCAAGCAGTACTCACACTGAGAATGACTAAAAACCAAGTACAACCCAAGTGCAAACAAGATGGAAATTTTTGTCTGAAAAGGTTGAGAATGTCCAAGAAAATATTATGATCATAATGGATATGGACATAACAAATTCTGTTCAATAACCATAAAAATTAAAAGGTAGTCCATATCTGCAGGAATGGCCCAGATACAACATATGAACAAACCACACAAACCATAGCATTTCTGCCTTCATTACTAACACATTTCCAGTGATGGAGGGAAAAGCACCTTCCCCGTGATACCCTGTGATGTTTGTGGCTCTGTCCTCCAACACTGAGACCAGTATCTGAGAGTCTGTTCCTTCCACACACATACAAAGCTGCAAAGTCCACACCAGTCCGGGACTGAGGAATAAAGGGAGCTAAGTACTTACCACGTTCACTGGACAGGGTGGTATCTGTCAGAGAGAGACAGACAGAGAGAGATGATTAGAACATAATAGGTTTCCAGACAAGTGACACAGAAAATAGAAAAAAAATGCTGTTAAACTACAAAACAAAACAGTTCAATTTCTAAGGATTAAAGTCGTTTGTCACTGGCAATGGCCGGACAGTGACATAAGGATATTCAGAGAAGATTTGCTGTCACAACCGCATAGTCCCTCATATTTGTCTCTGTCTATTATTCAGGCGGCAGCATTTAACCAGAATACAGTTTGTTTTCCCTCTTATGCTTCTTGTCATTGCCTCAAGCGCTGGGATTCATCATCATCTTCAAACGCTTGTTGTGATGTCTACATAGCTTTTATGCTCACTCAGTGAAACACAGGAGAATTGCCACACATTGCATATACTGTACACAGTGCACACATTTATCAATATGGTCATAAATGGATTGTATCTATTCTGACCGCAGCACCATAGTTGGGTGACAGAAAGGAGCGGGGCAGCCGTGGAGGCACTTCCTGATTTTCTTCTGAATGTTTGCCTTTTTGGTGTCTTATGCGGGAGCTACTTAGTGAGATTTGATCACACGAGATCTCTGTGGTCCACTTTCGCATTAATTGCTGGGGTTTTTTTTATCCAGAAAGCTTGAAAGTTTATTTCACTGACGATAACCGAAAATAACAACCCTGCTCTCATATGCTTGGTCTTTGAATTTGGGGTTTCAGGATGTGCTACTTCAAAATTGCATCACAAATTTCAGTCAGATCATTAATAAAATAAATAAACTGCTTGAACTGCAGGAATCCCTGCTCCCAGCTAATGTAAGTAGACAGTTGGTATATAGGTCACTGAATGGTAATTCTGAGAAACAAAAATGGATGTTTAAGCAGGGACAGTCACACTGATACGCTTCTTAAGTGACAACATATCCCAAATTACAATATAATATTCAATCAACTAGCCACAAAACACTGCAATAAAAATAATTCTGACTGTATTTTCATCAAACCGGCAATCTGAAAGACAGAAATAAACAACAAATCGTTTTTTAATTCCCTATCGAGATTTGAAAAGGGGCAATTGAAATTACGGCCGCATTACTAACAATATAATCATCCGGCACTTGAGTGCCAGATGCTCCGTTTCCGTCGGCCTGATATGACCTGCGGAGCTCATGTGAATTGTAATATTGTAGAGGTTGACTTTGCTCTTTTGCTCCTTTATGTGGTCTATATGTGGTCCATGTGGGTAGGTGGACCGACAAATTGGACTTCTTTCTGATCATGAAGCATTAACTTTTACACCTTGCATGAAAAAGAACTTATATCTGATTATATCCGATTGTACGTGAAAGCTTAGAAATGGGGAGGGAGATGGGTTTTATTCCTAAATCACACTAAGTCACCAATAAATCTGAATTTTAGTAAAGTCTTCATTTTTGGCAGTTGGGTTCAGAAAGACATGATTAACAAAAGCATGCATTGCCCAAGGCAGAGACCCCAAAGGAACGCCGCAAATCTGCATCAATATATCAAATGAAATCTAGAAAAGAACTGTAATTACACATTTGCTTCAATCATTGAGATATAGTTAAAATCACTTTGTCATCTTTTAAACAAGTTTGTTTTTTTTCTATAATGGCCATGTTTTGCTGCTTTCTCAGCTCGTGTCATCTAAATGACCTGGAAGTTGCCACATTCTATATATACTGCAAGCAGTCTTGAGAAGTGTTTCACCGTTGGCAGCCTTGCAGCTGTTGCAGTGGCACCCCTGACGTGGTGTAAACATGCCGCAAGTCTCCCCTCCCATTCACTGTAGCTAATCAAACCAAGGTGTGACTGTGGCTGTATTTTCTGTGAGCGTAAAACATATAATTCAAGACCAAGCTTCTCTCTCTCTGTCTTCATAGATGTGGTAAACTTTATTCGTAGGCTTAGCTTTGACCTGTGGAATCACCACAAGTGGTTACTTGTGCAAGCTGAAACTTATTCTACTGCAGTCACTGAACACTAAATTTTTTAAACTGTAAAAAGAAAATGCATGGCTGGTTTGGATAAATGTCTCCACTTAATGGATTAAGTTACCCAGATTTCTCAAACATTTATTTTGCAGTAATTATATTTATTTTTCAGTTTTATGTGCAGTCGTAGCAGTAACTCGCTGGGTCGTTGACAGCTTTTGGCTTTTTAGGCTGTGGTTGTCGTGATGAAAATGCATAAATGCCCATGAGCTGCGCTTTTTCCACTGATATCTCAGCATAAATCCATTCAAGTTCACATGAAATCCCCTCAAGTTTTTGACTTGTTTACAAAAACTAAACACATTAATATCTAAATGAGAGTTTTGCTCCCAGACAGCCTGGCTGTCTTCATTCCTCCTCTCCCAGTAAAGGCACACCACTCTACCCCTACAGAACTCCGCTCCACACATGTTCAATTATTCATCTCCCTCTGTCAAGAATTCAGCTTTGCTAGCACTTGCCAGTATCCCCCACAAATTGGCAGGCAGGCTCATGTTTGGCATATGGTGCAGAGCAGTGCTGCTTTTCCTTCTCTCTTCACTTGGCCTGCTAGCACTCCCGGGATTGCAGTAACACACACACACACACACACACACACACACACACACACAGACACAATGTGCACAGTCCTAAATGCATGTGCACATACAAATGATGTACCACGTCAGTTTTGTAAGTGTGATGCCCCGCTGAGTATCTGGGCATTTGTCCACAACCTCTTTGCAACAGGTTTCTGAGTTTTTTTAACAATTGCATCGTACATCGTCGATCAGCCAAATGAACCAGTCTGCTACTCACAAACCGGAGCCTTAATTGCACTAACAAAAATGTCTGCCAGGGTGTTGAGAAGTTAAAGGAAAAATTTGCTGCTAACTATGTGAACACAAACTATTCTAGAGACTTAAAAGTCCAAGAGTACGCTGAGTTACCAACTTATTGAATGCACCTGCATAATTTAATATAATCCAATAGCAGAGCTGAGGCTACCAATAAAACATCTCTTTGTTACGCCAGTAATGTTTGTTTTTCCTTTCTTCTGTGTTCATTTTTGAGGCTCAGTGTTTCAAATGTTTTGTCCAAGTAATTTTTGAGTCATGGCAACAACTATCAATTCCCAAGTCAGGACAGGCAAGGGACAAGACTTTAGAGGTACTTGTGAGTTGCAAGACAATGACTTGGTCCCTCATAAACATGAGGGAGGCAGCTTTTAAAATGTAGTTAAGACACTGATGCTTATTTGTGCATATGGGCAAAGAAAGGCATCCTGGTGCACCGCCCTGGTTAATGTAAACCTGCCTTACCACTGCAACAATAAAATCATACTTTTTTGTATAATAGGGGTGAAACTATAACAATTTCTATATCATGTGAGAAAACAAAAAGTGTTGTTCCTGACCATGTTGTGTTTTTTAAGTTTATCTTTTAAGCTCTGTGTTTTTTAACAAAGTTTGACCTGGGTCGAGCAAAGCAGCTTGAATAGATTTTATCCCAATTTGTTTCATTTTCTTCACCGAGAAGATAATATTCAGGGTAGCTTACAGTAAACAAGGTCATCCAGCAGTGCTCCTCAACAGCTTCAAGTAATAGAAAGTAAAGAGAAAATGGAGCGAAAATTTTAATAAGCTACTAATTGTGCACAAAGTTCCTCAAAGTACACTGATAAAGTACTGCCGTGCCTTGCATGATTTTCTTTTTTTTAAACTTTTTCTATGGGTCTCATTCCTTAAATGTTAACAAACATTTTAAGATTAAAAATAAACACAGATTTCTTGAAATTGAAAGTCAAGAGTGTTATTATTAGGACACATTTTCAACCACACTCTTTTTTAGCTGTGACAATAAAATCCCACAAAAACAGAATGTTCTTGGAGAAACTCACAGTGGAAACTGGAAAACAAACACAACAACATTTGATTTCCAGTCTTCCTTGTCCTAACTAGTCTGCTGGTTAGACACTCTTGTTATAACTAACTGTGTTTTTCAAGTATTCTTTGTTATACAATGTAGGGTAATACACTATGTGCAATGTTAATTCAGTTGGGGTCACATGTTGGCACGTGGGTGTTTAGTGATCACCATTAAATACTACAGGCTGAAAAAAGGGATTGAAATGTGAGTTTTCCCCTCATGTATAACATAACAGAATTGAATTGTATTGTTGTGGACACAAACAGAGAAGCCTCCTAAACAGTAGTTGCTCTACCATGTACTGATGTCACAAACAATGCATATGGGAAGTGAAATATTTTGCTACAGACAGCTAAATTGTAACTATCGTGGATATTAATAGACGTAAAAAAAAAACGTGTTAAGAATAATACAGCTGTCATGTCCTCAGACTTTGTCAGCTGCTTTGTTGTGCATGGACCAAAACTGGACAGTGTGCAGGGAAGCACAAACACAGGTGCTCCATGTGGATTGTAAATGAGATACTGATGATCATCAACCATACATCCTACATTTCTGTGTGCACCAGACTATTGTTGCTCAGTAAATCTGTCTACCATATTCAACCAGGCTCTTTCTGAGGCCAAGAGCTGACAAGCTAATGCAATGAAGGACTGAGGCAAAGGAAGTGTTGATGCACACTGCCACTACCTCACAAAGGTCAGACTCATTTCCTTCATTAATGACGTATAAAGCAGATTTTGAGCTGTCTTTTCAGCTCTCAGAGAGAACCAAATTACATTCGTATAGTGACTAACCTTTCTCCCTGTGCTCCTCAGAGAAGCTCATCATTGTCAGTCTACCAAATGTTAATAGAATATTAATACTTGGTATATCAATGTAAATATATGGATGATATATGGACCTACATAATATAATTAAAGAGGGCATATACATTTTCTTCATATATATATTAATATATATATACGTAACACACCGAGTGAAAACTGGTCCATAAGAACAGAGCATTTCAGGTCGGGGGTCTTAAAGTGGCTAAAAAAGAAAAGCCTGTTTTTTTTGCTGCAGCAAAGGAGTGGATCAATGTGATGTTTAGAAATTAAAAGATTTGTAAATTCTCAAAAAAGATGGAGAAATGAAAATAGGAAAATGGAAAGCTGTATAATGTGCACCCTTTGAAGGTTCATTACTTTAAAAATCAAAGAAACTTTGGAGGCAGACATAAAGACAACCAACATGTTCCTAAGATGATAAAATGTGTGTTAAGTTGCACACATACTGCCATCTGCCTCGTGAGGGAGGGTGAATTGGTGTGCGCACATCTGTGTGTTTGCATGCAGACACATCCTCAAATTGTCTTGTTGCCCTTGTAATGACTAATAACCAGAGTGTTTTCTACTAATAAATAATACATTTAAGCGTCTAATCAAATTGAACAAATGAATATGTCTGCAAAACAATTAATCAGAGAGCAAACATGTATTTACAAATATAACACTGTCGCAAACAATCAATTATTCATAAAGTGAATGCTGGGTAAGTGGGCTTCTTCCCGGGTGAGATGCTGCCATAATTGGAGTGGGACTACAGGAGTGCTGGCTTGTGTGTGTATATGTGCGTGTACGGGTGGGTGTTTCTGTGTAGCAACTTACTCTCTCTTCCTCTCTCTCTCTCTCTCAGACACACATGCACGCACACACATACAGGCAAGCACTTCTCCCCATGTGCCAAACTTCCCCCAAACACGACAAGAGCAGGCAGAGTCGGCTCATTACTGCCTAATGAGTTGCCTGATTAGCACCAAATATAAAAGCATTGACTGTATGTTTATTTTGATTAATTATTGTACTAAATTGACTGAATGGAAGCACAACAACACGGAGCATTCACGTTTTGTGGTACATGGGCCCTTGTGGAGAGGGTTACTGTAACACAAATGTGGCCAATGTCCTTATCTTAAAGTGTGACTTCATAAAGTGTGGAAATTTACAACAATCCCACATGATAAGGTTCGAGCTGTCTAATCCATGAACATATAGCTGCTAATCCCCGGTAACGACCGTCATCCCTCATCATCCCTCATCATCCCTCATCATCCCTCATCATCTCTCTGCTGCTTCAGTTTGTTCCTTGTCTGTCCTCATTATCATTCTTACTGTATTGCTGTATTATTGTTGTTTCTCTCACTGGGATTCATTAACATTCAACACACAATACCTCAAGTTGTGTGTCAAACCTAAAGATGACATCCCATTCAGACGAGATTGGTAGAGAAGACTGCTGACTTGAAATGTGAATTGTGAAACGTAAAACGCAAAGACCAACAAAAATGCAAACATTTTGTTTTTGATTGGGAGTGAAATAATATCATTTTTAAAGGTGTGACTGCAAACACATTTTCTGCAGTGAATCATAGCTTCATCTTGGCCATTAGGGAAAAAAAACTGTTGTAGATGTAGATTGGCATCACATATTAATCAAATCTTTGTAGTGTTAATGCTTTCCATTTCAACAAGACTATATTATACAAATGTCCATGGTATGATTTTCACTTTTCATATGAAATCATTTAAAATGCAAAAACACACTGATCTGCACAATGAGTGAAAATAAGTTATCTATAATTAATGTCAGAATAATATTTTACGATTTTGATGTGTCTCTTTCTACAGGACATAGAATTACTGATACCAGCCTTCATATATGTGAATGTGAGCCCAATCTCATCTCTTTGATGACCAAAAAATTTTCTTAAGAGTAAAAGTATCATTTCAAGGTTTGATGGCACCACTATGGATGTTTTTATCTTAAATTAATCACTTAGATCAATTAGCAAGACATGTGTCCAATGAAAGGGAAGGTTTTTAACTAATGCTAACCTGCTATTCAACATATTTGTTCAACCAAACAGCAAATACAGGTGAAAAAAAAATGAAATGTGTAAACGATACTAAAATATTATTAGCTCACCAGCTTCTTTGGTGAAGAATGCCATTGGTGTTGCAGTATAGTGACTGTATGGTTTAGCCTGTTGCACTGCACACACTTTAAATCAGAGGTAATGGGGCACTTCAGCAAACTGCTGTTACACTCACCCAACTGCCAATACACTGTAATCACTAAAGCCTCTCTTACTTCAGAGATAAGCAATGCTTACGTGCCCTGCACTCCAAACTACACGACTGCAAATTGGATGTATTGATGACAACTCACAGAACAGAATGTTGTCTTGACAGTGATTTGATATCATTGTTATAATAACAGCGAAGCCATCAGCGTTTGTATCTCTTTTCACACAGAAAAAAACACATGTAACCTACATCCCCACCCGTGTTGCTATATGCTGCACTGAATGTGCACGGTCACACTTCGGCACGTTTGACGGATCAGCTGCTTCATTAAGGTAGCAAACAGATTGACGTATTAATTGATCTCCGCCAGAGTTGTTAACTTCCAAATGTTCTGTGGTAGATACGCCATCGTGAGATGTTCTGATGTGAAAGTGTTTCAGGCAGAGACTTCAAGCCTGACACACGGCTCATCTTGTGCAATCCAGAAATGTGATGCTTGACTGAAATGCTTTTTTAATAACATAGCATATCAGTTCTTTGCAATCTGAACATGGTCGATGTTGGGCCGTTTATTCAAAACAACAATTTTATTTTCATTACATTTACATTTAAATTTCATTAAAATTGTCAATTACATGCTCCGTTTCCCTCAAAAGTAAAAATCTCTCTATTTAAGCTCTTTAAACTTCTGCCATTACCACTCTAAAAGTACCAATACCACCACAAAATGGTGGATGGAGGTAGCATTAGGATTTCAGTCTATTGAAATTCAATTTCATACCATGATTCTTGAAATATTACAAAATTAGAAAGATCCAAACTGGCACAATTCTATACATTAACTGCAGCACGATACTGAATTTAAGTCTGCTGAAATTTCTCACCAGTGCATATGGCTGATCTGAAGGATGATCTGCCCTCTCATTTCTCTAAACAATACCATATTGTTATCTTGGCCTTCATTGTTAACAGCCTGAGGCCTGCAGAGTCCTGTTGCAGAGTGTTTACATTATGTTTTTCTGCACGCTAAGACCCCTAAATATAAAAAGGATCTGGCGCTTACCAAGCTATTTGTACACATTGAGCTAACACTAAAGCACGTTCCCCAGAGGGATTGCATTTAATGGGGTGGTTCAACCTTGATGTTAATGTACTGCACATAGCAACCGATTGATTGCTCAGTAGCTCAGTGGGTGGTTTCATTTTAATATGTAAACATCTCATGTTTAAGGACATTTGGCATTTGTGGGTGCGCATGATATCCCTACGTGCTTGTCCACTAAAAGCATGCAATTTCAACTTCTGCCTGACAATTAAATCCAAATCAATATGCACGCAGAGCTGGGCTGCTTGCACTCAGCTCATAAACAGCTTCCACCACCTCATGGATCACAGGTCTCTCAATGCAGCCTCAAAACACGTGTAGACAGACAGGATGGCAAGGGGGGAGGGTGATCATAGTGGGGTGGCAATGGGGGGGTCCCTGCTGTGATGAACTGGTGCTGACACAGCCAGATGTTTCGTTAAAATGCAGAGCCTGGATGAGGGCTGGAGGGAGGAGATGACATGCGCTTTGGGTCTTTGGGCAAATAAGTGCTCCTCTGCAGTCTCAGTAGGCGTATGCGTTATATTACACGATTTGCACTGAGGTCTGTGTGTGTGTGTGTGTGTGTGTGTGTGTGTGTGTGTGTGTGTGTGCAAGTGTGAATGCAAGCGTTTGCTCCTGTATGCTGGTGTGTGACTGTACGTCAGCTACACCGAGCATATGTCTGCACCAAGGTCTCCTGTTGCAGCTCCTGCAACTCCGTTGACTGTGTCGAGAGCTGTAGGGCAACAGACTACACAAGCAAGCACAGTAAAGCAGAACACACACACGGACACACATTCACACACTGCTGACTCAATGCCACCACCATCATCTGATGCCGCTGTCAGGTAAGAAATGTACTTACGGTGTGCTGCTACAAAAATAATAAACGGAGAGGCAGCATTTTAGATACAATCTTTGACATCTTGCAACGAATTACACACCGCATCAGCTGCCTGTCATCATCTTCGTCTGTGCTATCACCATCTTTATCAACATCATCCCTGTCATCATCTTCCTACTGACTCATTTGGGCACACTGCAGTGAGCCATGGTGGAGTGAGTGACAAGCGTGGATTGTAATGACATTAAATGTGTTTCTCCAAAATAAACAGCATCACCGTGGAGCTGCTGTGAAGAGGGGTAAGGGTGTGGTGGATCGCCAGCTAAATCACACATTCTCACTTTTTCCTCCCCCTCTGTCTCCCAGTAATATCATGCCCCACCAGCTTGATTTAAATAAATGTCTGTCATTAAGAGCAGTGGACGCTGGTGGAGAGTGTGTGTGGAGAGTTAAAGAGTGGAAGGCTGGACAGGAAGAAGGGTACTTAGTTAGTCTGCATAGAAGGGGGGACAGATAATGAAGGTGGAAGACAACAGTGGACGGCGAAGGAAGCTTTCCTCTCTTTTACTGGAGACTGTCTCCACCTCATGACTTCCTATGCAGATAAATAGGTCCGTGACAGGGCTATGCAAAGCTGGGCTGATCGATTCTTCTGTGTGTGTGTGTGTGTGTGCGCGCGCGTGCCTACGCACAGTCTGTAGTGGAAAGGAGTCTGGCTACTACAGTAATTACAGACTTTTATTGATGAGATATCATCTATTACTTAAATGATGCATTCAAAAGCAATTTATAAAGTGATTCATGAGTCATGTAAATGTAGTTTTAAATTATGTTACTGAAACTGTATAAACTTTATAACTGTATAAAACCTTTAGAACTCAAAAATATTCAAACCCACGGAGCAAAAACAGCAGTTCTGATGGCCAGACATTATTTTATATCTGTGCATGAAAAAAAGCTGATATAAACAGCCTCCTCACCCCCCAAGGTGACCTTCTGATTTGTCCACTATGGCACTGCTGCTGAAATGCACATACAGTCAGCACATTTACATGCACTCAATATTAAAAGTATTTGTCCTTACTGCGATTATAGGCAAAAATGCCATTAAGACAATTACATACACAGAATCAATAAACGCCACACTCTGAAAACAAATCACGTGTGTAATCGCAGTTCCCGTGCAAGGAAAAGGAATAATAAAGATGTTTACATACCAAATAAATCGACTTAGTCTTAGACTTAATTTTTGCTAATTTCAATCACATTAAGGTGCATGCACAACATTTCAAAAATCTGTTTTATTGCCTCCATGTTTTAAATGGCATGTAAACGTACTGAATTCGATCAGCGTGGAGACCACAGGGGTCCCCCACAGACACACCTCCTCATCACCAACTCCTCCAGGCTCATTGGGTGTCCCTGTGTCCCTCCCCAGCGCTGGAGGTCAAGTAAAGAGGGAAAAGATTGGGGGCTTGGTTGCATGCCATGGACTAATCCCTGGCAAATGCAATGGATGGAGAGCCTGCAAATGTCCCAGGTGCAAAAACAGCTGAGCTTTTTGGCGTTGTAATGAAAGGTAGTTCGATTTATACAGCAAGGGAAAAATAAGATGGATTCTTAAAATGGAATAACACTAATATATGTTGCTAGGCCCTTTAACAAATGAATTTAAAAATTCATGGAGATCTATTCATCATTTAAAGACACAATGGTGAGATTATTAAGCAGAGATGTAAATTGTGGATGAGACTGCACCTCTAATACCAGTCAGGCAGTCTTTTTCCATTTGCTCTGTCAGCACATCACCTCTCCCTTACCTCACCTTCTCTGCCCTCCAACCCACCCACTTAAGTCTACAAAGGACCCCGTGCTGTAGCATGCTCACAGACAACCAAACCACCTCAATATTTTTACATCCCATGGGTTCTATTGACAACCAGCTGCTAACGGTTATTGCAAAGTCTTCCACATCCACCTGGGACTCATCCCCACAGCCAGATCCGTCCAACACATGTCTTTTAGTAGCTGAGTTGAGTCTGCCATCAATCTCTTAGGTGTCTATTTGATGATCGCCCTGTGGGAATACTCCACTGCTAGTCTTAGTTAACCTGCCTGCTATTTTAACAATCTCTCTTGGGTCTGTTAGTGCTCTATTATACTGTATGTCTGCTGCAGGTGGGGTAGAGCTGACTTGCCAATGTCCCCAGACAGGTTCTTGATGTAGGACATTGGTGCATGAAAAACAGGTGTTTAACAAAACACTGAAGGACGTCAGTCTATGCTTGACTGTCACACACTCCTGTATTGAGAATATTTAATCTTGATTTGAGAAAACTCAACACACAAGACACTTGGGTGTGCGTTGAGTAGACATAGCATTTCTGTAGCTGTATGAAGGTGTTGACAGTTACACAAGGGAGTTCTTGTAGTGCCTGGCCATGTTTGCCTAGCATGGCACCCTGATAGCCGTTGCCAACATATCCATTGGACTACTGGTTTGAATACAAAAGCCTCCACAAGGAGTCATAATCTGGATGAAAAATAAATGTATATTTTAAAAAGAATGACAATGAGGCTAAAATAATCTGGATCAGGAGCAGGAGCAGGCAAGGAATCGGTAATGAGAAGGCAGTCCACGGGGCAAACATATCCAAGGACTTGGATGAGAGGTGAGGTCCGTAAAACAGTCCAGGGTTCGAAGCACTATGATTGATTCATTCCAGGCTGAAGCACACGGGGGTGGGAGCAGAGAATAATCTGCTAAGGCAGGCAAAGGTTTGAAATATGGGAGTTCAGATAACAGGTAGGGAGCAAAAGTAAGAGCACAAACTGTTAGAATGTAATAATGATGAAATGTAATAACAATGAAATTAGCTACATGTCTAGACAGCAGCTGTAACAAGGTGTGTCCACAGTCCACTGCTACTGGTTGTAGTTCGAGGAAAATGAACTACATGTCACACAGGGCCTGGTCAAATAAGAGGTGTTGAACTCAGTGCTGGACAGAGAGGGTGTGAAGGCCAAACTCAGCACTTAGATATGTGAAAGCACTAAGTGGACAGAGGACTCATAACACCTAAAAGGATGACCGTAGCTGTACCATAGCACTTATGGGGCGTTTTTAGCACTCTCTCTGGGTTGCCTAAATGTATTAGCAATAACAGAACTCAGCCTAAAAGCCTAGTCACTGATGGGTGTGAATGTGTGGATGGGGCACGATGGTTTTCACCTCATGGTCTAACAGAATGCCCAATTTAGTCATATAGGGTTCAGGTCAGTTCAGGGTATATGGGTTTGCAGTACCTACTCCCAACAATATTACACTTAAAAAATTAGGGAAATAAACAAAACCCAAAATATGTTCCACATGGAGCTTTTTTTCTGAAAGTTGCAGCATCCTCTGCTATTTGATTTGTAGCTGCTTTTCTGCTGAGCACTGAGTGTTGCAATCTTTTTAGCCAGAAGATCTAGACATTCTCTGAAAATGGCTGGTTTTTGTGTGACTATATGAGCCCAAGTTCAGCTCCAAATCATGAATTTGTGCTGCTCATTTCAAGGGGGAGAGCTTTGATTAGTTGGTGTCACATGGGCTGGGCTCCACTTCAGCCTTCTCACTTTACAAACAAGTCCTTCCATCCATTTATGTATTTACACAGTAAATACAGTGGTTAGATTAAATTCAGAAATCCTTGGGCTCAAACACAGCGGGTATCTGTTGCATCCTGTTAGTTACATCGTGTCTGCATTTTACTATTATGTTAGCCTGAATATGTCTTTCTCAATCTAATTCTATGAAGATGATTCAATCGAATGTCCCAAATGAACGATCCCCCATCCACCCACCGCCTCATTGATCTGAAAAAGCCTCTTAGGCAGATCACAAACAACCGATGATTTATTACAAAATGTCCAAAATGGGACCACACTATGCCCAACCAACCCGCTGTGAATAAAATACACAGACTTTATCTAATTCTTTTGACTTTGTTTAATGTTTCCATCTTTGTTTCTCAGCTCTCCAGATCTCCAAATTCCCATAATTTCCCTCTCATCCTTTATGTTCTCTTCTTGCTTTGCTCTCATCACGTACAAAAATGTAGCAAATTTGCATTTTTACGAGACAACAATTGGCTTGAACAACAAACACAATAAAACTACTACGCAATTATAACCCCACTAAAGCCCACATATGGAGCAGATGGTTGCATTTATGTGTCATGCTGTCATTTGTCTGCATAACCTCAATGAGAAGAGCTTTTCAATAAAATTCCCCTCTGTGTGGCAAACACAACTGTATTGTGTTATGGGCTGCAGAAAAAGCTTTAAAATCTCATTATCTCCCCAACTCAGTCTTGAAACAATAAACTACAGTTTGATCTATTCCATCATCGCTGCAGTAGCCTGTAAATCATCTACCATTAGCATCACGTGGTGTCGTGTCTTAATTTGTGACACCTTCTTTGGAGCTCCTTTTTTAGATTGTCCAATATCTGACATCCATGTTTACAAAATGTAGACCAGAAACAATGTAAAAAAAATGCCACAATTGATGCAAATGAGGCAGATGGAAATATTTTTACACGCTGTTGCTTTCTGAAGCAGCAATTCCAACAAATTACATATATTTTGTGGCACGCCATCAAAATGACAAGGAAACAGCAACAATCCGTTTAGATAACAATCATGTAGGGTCATCTCCACCTAACAGGGTAAATGTAGCATTTGACAATTTGACAACTTGATGTAAAAGTCTTACTTTTTCTTTGATACACGATTCTACAATTGTACACCATTGTGGTCCTCCAGACAGGATTTGTTGCCTTTTTTCTGCTTTCTTTTCAGAGAACAAAGATACAACCACCCAATTGAATGAGAGCAGGAGTTTGCCTGTTCCCATGTCTATTTATTTCTGCTGTTCTACATTTCAGGAAACAGCAGACTGCCAGATATATGCACTGCTGCTGCACAGTGATGTGGGATTTCTTCCATAGCTATGAGCATAAGATGTTTTATTTATCCCAAAAGTTTGAAAAAGTCAAGCAAACTATAATTATTTGATTTCGTGTGCCTGGAGGTTGGTACGGTACGGTTTGAGGAGGATTGTGCTTTTTTTTCAGTTGGTGGCAAATCATACACACATGTTTATGCATCAACACAGGACAAACAACAGCTCCAGCCCATCTAATAACAGTGGGGCTTATCAGCTGCCTCTGCCTCCTCTAATTTTCATCAGTTTTGACAAGCCCATTAAATGAATCTGCAACCAAAAATAAACATGTTTGCGTTGAGCTGAAGTGACAGGCAGTGATCACACCTCCCAATTTTGGGGAGAGAGATACGACTTTTTAATTAAAAATGCGCCCCCCGTGCACAACGGCACAGACATGATAAACAAAACTTTTGCTTCCAGCAAAGGGTCATGCCAGGATACCAAGACGAAGTGTGATCTTAAACACAGAACGTTTCTGGTGCTGGTGATCATTAACACAGAAGCTAGGATCTACTGGAAGAGATTATGGAGGAGCAATTCTGGCTGTAATCCTCCTCTACTAGTAATGAGCTTTATTATCCCACTTCTTGAGTGTATTAGTTATGTGGTTACAAGGACTGAATTCATGATTAGAGAGGTTCAGAACTGCTCAATCATTCAGGATCTTGTACTTACTCACCATATATAGAAGGCACAAGAGTATCTTTACCCATCACATCTGTAGGTGACACATCTGTGGTCTCGGTCCTGTACGGCACTCTCATTACTGTAGCCACTGCATCTTACCGGCAATCAATCTGATCCGTTTAACCCTAATTCGTGGATAAAACCTCAAGATAAGTGAACTCCTCCATCTCGGGCAGTTGCTCCCCCCATCACCTGGAGGGTGTCTCTGGACAAGCCCAGAACAATACAGCTTCAGCGGAGGAGATGTCATCTCTTAGGACCATTCATGACCAAAAGCTTTTTTTTTTTCAGGATGACATCTTTATCAGTGGGCATTGTCATCTGCTAGAACACAAAGAAACCCCTCTGACTGTCAGCGGCACAAAAATCAGTTTCCATGACAACGCCAGGTTTCAAACCTTCGAGTCATTTCTGTCACAGAGGCTGACATGAGGTGAGCTATCATTACTTTTTTCCATCTCCATCTAGTTTCTGCTGTGTTTACTTCTACTTTGCTACCTCCCATTGCGTTGTCATACTATTACTGCCCCTATCATTCTTCTTAAGATTCACCTCCTGCTTTCTCTCATTTTCCTTTGTTTCATTGCTTTTTATTTCCCAAAGCAGAACCCTTAGGTTAAACTGTGAAACATAAGTGAAAAAATAAATACGCTGGCATACAAATGATTACAAGAAAAGTTTATATTTCCTCAGCGGTATCAAATGTTGCGAAACAGGCTCGTGACTTGAGATTTTTGCTCTACTTGCTGTGCAGCTAATGAAAACAGCAGTGGTTGTGTGAATATTTCTCTACACTACCCTGGACTTACTCTCTACTTCCTATCTTTGAGTTGTTTTGGAGAGGTCTATAAGATCATTCCTTTTCATCTGTGTGCCTCCTACTCATGGAAGCACAATACCTGGGAAGTAAAGAGTGTGTGAGAAGATATGAAGATGAAAACGGGGGGATGGGGTCCTTAAGCTAATTTTCTTCTATTTTTTTTCTTCTATCTGTATTTGCCCTACTCTGAGTAAATGTCAACCTGTGCTGAAAGCTGGCAGGAACAGCTTATTATAAAAACAGCTTATTATAAGAACCTGAAGCATCATGCCCCCATATGCCACGCTATATCAGAAGCTCAATATGGGGAATAAGCTGGATCCGGATGTATGCCACGCATTGCCTAAGTGCCAATTCCAGCAGATGAGTCTTTGTCATGATGGCCTTCATCAAAACGAGTAGGGCCTGTTGACCAACAGCAAACCCACAATTACACTCACTTGTATCTTGTTCACAGAAATGAATCATTACCACTGCAGCCTGAAGGAACATGATCTGGGCTGCTCACAGCTATTCCCCTATGAGAACTGCTTTGCGATCGCATTTGAAGATAGACCGTGCATTCAATCAACAAAGCAACTTTCCTTTCAGCTTTCAGGCAACGCTGCTGAAAGGCTTGAGGGAGACAAGAGATCAATAGGGATAAATTAATTACTCTGCTGCCAAATGGGATTTGAAACTATGAGGCCAGAGATACTATAGAAATGTGGCCTACATAACTGATACCGAGGGTAATATCAGCAGTGCTGTCAGTTGTTTCTCTAGGGGTCTTCAAGTTGCCAATGGCATTTATGTACCACTGATATAAAGAGACGGACGTGGTTGGATGAGGAGGAGCTAGTTGCATGACAACCATAAAGGTCCAAACATATTTCAAAAGACATATGAAAGAAAGATGCAGAGGAAAATGTTCCGGAGTACTGTGTGCAGTATAATCTTTAAGAACTGGAGTTCCTTTTATGCCGTAGGGAGTGTGAGTCTTGACAGCAAAGAAAGAGGCTTACAATCGATGGAGGAGAGTTGGCAGTGCGAATAGTTTATAAGACAGTGAAGGAGATGGAAAGTTCTCTTCTTAATCACTAGCAAGGATTATGGAGAATTGTTTATTTGACAATGCAGATTTTAGAAATCCTGCACCAATAAAGATGGAGAAAGTGAATGAACCAAAACTTCAAACTTCTTCTGCTGGCCTCTCAGCAGTAAGAGGCAACTTATTGCATGTCTAGTTATGGATGGGAGGAGGGGGGCAGACAATTAATGGAATTCAGATTCAAATCACAAATTGGCCACATGTGATTAAGAAATTGTAAAATGTCAATAGAGCTCCAAATGATGGTTGTGGTAGTGTTCCTGTGACATACGGGCTTAATTATAGTACTCATTCAGTTTCCCTGTACTTTCCCTGTCACACACCGAAGATGTTTCTTGAAAATATTTTGCAGTCAAAGACATTGTCATGCAATGTAACCACAGAAATCGTGCGGTAAAATTTGTTGTTTGCTAGACAGTCGAGTTTAATCGCCACTGAAGTATTTTCTACGGTGGCCCTGAGAGCTCACTGCAACGTCAGAAAACACACGCAAGATATGCAAGGCAAACACATGCGTTTCTCGTCTTTGTATGTGTTGCCTTAAGTTGCACTGAGCTCTCAGGGACACTGTAGTTTTTATACTTTATATAATATGATAATATATAAGATTTACACAACAGAATTCATGCCAAACTGGTGTCACTGTAGCTTTGTAATGCATCCGTTGCAGTTTGCATACAAAACATCCGTATAAATGATTTAAATACTTTGTGATCAAACGTTTATACTGTGATAAGGGCAACCTCATCAACTATAACTACTACAAAATAATTGGATGTTCAAATAATCATCCAAATCATAATTGCAATATGTGTTGCAGTAATAGCAATTTTATTTTATTTTTTTAAACAAATGGTGCATCACAGACGTAAGTGAGAAAAAGATAAGAGGAAAGTGCAGATATGGTCAACTATCGTGAGACTTATCAGCACAGACCACAGCACGGCTGAGCTGCCAGCGCATTTCCTCCTGGCAGGCTCGGCTATAAAGAACAACACTGTGCCGGCTGCTCGGCTTGCCTGAGGGCTACATTTGCTAAAACATTTGCTAATATCATACAGGCAACCAATGAATTCCTAAAGAGTACAATCAGGGGAGAAACAACCCCTGCTGCTGACATCGCCCTGGCCTCCAGTCTCCTACTTACACAAGCAATATTCCAAGCTGTTGTTTTGATTCCTTCATATTTTCCATTAAAATTGACATTTCATCAAATCATGCCCTTGGGGTGGAAACCCAGACCAAGACCATAGCAGGTGAGGGATGCGGGAAGTCTCCTATACAGTATGTGCATGTGCATTGAATTGGTGTAAACGCCTCAAGCACTTAACTGTGTCACTCCGTAATCATGGGGAATGTCATTATCTGTAGGCATCAGAGCAACATTGAAACAATTACACGTTCCTCTGCATTCACTGTGCTTATTAAAGTAAACAGCACAGCCATTTATCTGAGACGTGTAAACATAAGGACTGTGTGTCTGAGCGTATGCTGTCTGGTTTCTACTGCAAAAAAAAAAAAAAAAATGCACGCATCATCTACTTTCTTGTTGTGTCAACCACAACAATGACAGCAGGTGTGTATCTGTGTGTGGAGAAGAATAGGTGACATCACTGGAACCCATTCAGGAGTCACTGCATATGCATCATTGCACAGTTGTCACACCGCCATTGAAGCGAGGGAAACTGAGAGACACCAGGGAGGAGAGGAAATGAGTGTAGGCAGAGACACGGGGGAGCAGAGTGAGTAACAGCTCTTGACCAAACATTTCTCTTTTAGCAGGATTGAGTCTGGGAAATATTCGTCCCCTCAGGCTTACCATTGTTGACTTCTCTGGGACTTATCGAGGTCCACGGTGTTTTAACACTCCAAGCTCTCCACTGATTTCACCACATTCTCCACAAGAAATGAAAAACTAAGACATAATATCAGTTCTGTACGGTCTGCCAAACACTTCAAAATAGTGAAAAGCAGCCTTGCCTTGAAGCACACCAACTGCACTGAAGTGCCAGCTCCTTCTATTTTCCACATGTTTCCTCAATCCCTGCAGTATGTGAACAATTGATGAAAGAGTAAAGGAATGTGGACTACAGTCTCTAGTCAGAAAAATAAAAAAAAACATCCTGAAAAGCAGACTTGTGTGGGAGACAATAGGGAGACGTTTGATGGACCTGCAGTATGTTTAATAGAGGGATCATGTGACCAACAACGGCAGCTGTGCTAAGATTTATAAAATTTGTTGTGCTCAGGCATGAAAATGTTAGAGAAATTGGCACTTGCTGCCATTTTATATCCACTGTATCATGGCTGTGCTGTGCTTCCTCATTTTCAGTAAGCAAAAAATGGGTAAAACTAATCCAAATCAGCAAGGGGAGAATGTTGATGAGCTGAGAGTCAACAGCTTGGATCGTCGACATGTTTGCTAGTTAGTACAATTTGAGGAAGACGCAGAATGATCATATCTGTTTCTTAGAGCGTTTCAGACAAATGAACCGGACAATAAGGTTAATTTAAACTGAAACATTTACTTTATTAATTGAAACAAAACAAATTTACCAAAATTGTGTCATTGAAGACAATCTCAGAGTTCTTTTGTGTCTACAATGTAAGGTTTACTGAAACAATTTTACAGGTGTCAAGGATAGAATCAGTGTGTTGTTTTCTTCTCCATGTGATGCTTATCATATATATTCTCTGTCTTCTGCATTATGGAGGTCTACACAGACCATATTTTCAAATTCATGGTAACGATGTGCTGAGAGCCTACTCTAGCATGCAGTGAGAAAAAACAGGAAATCAATCTGTACATGGTTGGTCTACAAGTGACACACAGATAAAGGATCTTACACACACCTTCAGGAATTTTGTTTTGTCCAAAGTAACTTAAATGTTAAGCTCACATTGTGAAGACGGAAGCCGATCAGGGAGGAAACATTGAGAAACCACTGCGTATAACTAGAAGCCTGGGAGATCAAATAGATGGGACTGCACTGGACCGGTCACCTGTCCCACCACCAAGGTACCACAAAAGAAAACATTTGAGCTCTAGTGTGGTGGCATTACAGTGTGATATGGGCAGTGGGGCGTGATGCGCAGCGATGTGATGTGTGCCCTTTTTTGGCTTGCTGCATATCAGTCATGCTGCTGTGCTCTGGGAGCAGTAGGATCGTACGTTCTGGAGGACCTGCTAGCAAGTCATTTGGGCACGTTGAGAACATTTTATGTCTCACGCTTTGGACTGTGGGAGGAAAACAAAGACCAAACTAAGGAAATGAGAGGAAGAGAACACATGAAGGCTAAGCGACGACCAAAAATCTAAGACAATCTGATTTGCCTGTTGTGAGCCAGCATAAAAAACGAAACGAAACTCTAAGCCATTTCTTTCTACTTGTCTTTTGGATCCACAAATACAAAAACACAGCTCATATTATATCTCCTGCACTTATAAAATGAATCAGATTTTGTACTGATATGAGTCATTCACCAGGGTTGTAATAGGTTATATGGCTTTTCAACACCATTAGGGAGTCACATTACATTCCATGCTTAGCATTCAACTTACATTGTAAAATAGCAAAGGTTTATGCCCATTACTCAAACTACAGCAAGTCACCTCTGAGTCTTATTGCTATATTGAGACTGTGTTAAGAACCAGTGGGGCATTCATTTACACGTTTGCCATGACCTATACCATCTTACTTAATGAGATTTTTATCGATTCACTCTCCCAGAAAAATAAGTCAATCTCAAACTCTATCAAAAATTGACACAACACCTGTGAATGCATGAACGGTTATGTCTGCAATGAGTCACTCGCTGGTATAATGAGACGTCTTATAAAACAGCCAGGTTATTACGCATACAGTGCAGTGTGTGTGTGTGTGTGTGTGTGTGTGTGTGCACGCTCTGCCAGGAGAGAATGAGAAATATGGGGCAGAGCAAGGCTGAACTCCTCACCTGCTTTGGTCCAAATTAGCGTTATCTTCACATGCTTCATTACAGTTTGAGTTTCGGGTGGAGGACGAAGGGGATCAATAGGAGTTCAAGTTCAAGGTCATGGCAATTTCATTTGTTCAAAACAACAGAAGGAGAAGGGAATTTTCAATATGATTAGAGAGAAACGAGAAACCTAGCCAGAACTCAAGTAAAGAAGAAATAATGTAAAGGGAAATATAGCACTTTTTATCTCATTACTGCAGTTTGCAGTTACTTATTAGATTCAAAATTTGACACATGACTATTGTCAATTTTAAAAATAATAATAATAAAATCAAATAAAATGTCATCTAAGTAAAATGTTCTCTATTCTTTCTTATAGACAACATATAAGGGTTTTTGCCCTTATATAATCAAAGGTGCATATGTTTATCTTTGATTTCAAATCACACATCTTCATTACTGACACGCAAACTTTTGTCTTTGTACTATATTTTTCTATTTCTCGTGTATTGGTTGAGAACATTTTCGTGCTAACCTTTGTTTATTTTTGTCTAAATAAATGTGTTATTGTGGTAGCTGTGGTATTATTTACAGCCAGTAAAGGATCAGAGTACTTCTTCCATCACTGAGACGTACTTATCCAGACTTGCCTTGCCACGAGAGCATGGAAAGCACAACTCTTTGAGAAAATAAGGAGTGGAGGATGAGTAGGGTGGAGAGGCTCACTACTGCATCCTCATCTAATGAAGGGAGTATCAGCAATTCCACCGGCGACAATTTTGAACCTACCATCAAAACAGATGTATTCCTCTGCAACACTCTTCATACATGTTTCACATTATGTCAAAGAATGTGAGACGGCACTCAGTATGACGTGTGGTTATATGTGCTTTGTGTGTGTGTGTGTGTGTGTGTGTGTACGAGTGAAGTCCTCTCCTGTA
>OMNV01002630.1:75108-95740 GCA_900303265.1 Brotula barbata
CCTGTAACAGTATCCCTGTGTGCGCGCGCGTGTGTGTGTGTGTGTGTGTGTGTGTGTGTGTGTGTGTGTCTGATTAGACGAACAAAAGAATGTTTTGGAAGGCAAATGAGTGGGAGCTCAGCAATTAGGTGTTTCAATTCCACTGATTGGGGATGACAGGGGCAACACGCTGTGTCGAGTCTCACACAGAGAGACACACACATTCACAAGCAGCAGAGAATCCTTTGCTTCATTTACTGCAATCCTAAATTGGATCTGATATGCAATTAATGGTGTAATTGGCCGTTGGAGAGGATGTCTTCTCCCTGGAGTCTCTGTGGTTCCATTGGGCGGCCGAGTGGAGTGGGAAGAATGTGTCGGTGAGAGGACCGGGTCAATAACAAAAAGCCTTCGTGTACAGATGAGAATAATGATGCATCCACCACTGGACAGCTACAAAAAAAAGCTTCAAATGATGCCTGCCTAATAATAAAGAAAATCTGTTGTATTATTTTCTATTCTGTTCTGTTCTATTGTACACTACCAAAGGCATATGTGGATCGTTTGTGTTTCCTGCTACAACATGAGTTCAGTCCCATTCAAAGTAAATAAGGTGGTGAGAACAGCTCAGTGTGCTTATGGGGAAAGAAATGTAGGTAACCAGAATTCTCCAAGGTCAATCATAAAATGATAACCAGCTACATTGATAGCATTTCTACTCTTGATGCTTTCAATTTGCATTTGTATGTTAGAGTAAAGATTTTTCATATATTTCTGTTTTGAAAATCAAAAATAAACACAAAATTACAATATCATTCTTGCACCCCCTCTCTCTTTCACTCTTGGTGTACGTAGTTGTTTAGGTTGTTTTCATTAAGTTTACAACCTTATGTCTGATTCATTTATTTAATTGGAGCTTTGTTGATTTTGTTTACAACGTAAAGTGGATCGTGCCATGTGTCAAGCAAATATATAATGAATTAATATAAATAAATACTCTAAACTAAATAAATGAGATGCGTGTCCTGACCATGTGCAAGTAGGTTTTTGTCTCCAAACCTGTCTGACAGATATATGGCAATAATCAAATAAGCTCCATGCTTCCCTCACCGTGTCAGTGCCAACATATATGTGGTGTTGATTGATGGACTGGGAGCCATAACAAGCAAGGAGCTCTGGGCCATACATTCACACTGAGCCTTTCTAAATGGAATTGACCTTGTAATAACCTCTCCCCTCTTCCCATGTTTTTCTTTTATTACTTCTGGCCAAACCCTGCTACCAGCCCCCCTCGCCTCCCCTTTTAGAAAAAAATAAATCAAAATCACAGATGTTGCCCCCTGCTGCAGCCTAAGTGCATTTTGTGAGTCAGCGGAATTCTAAATGCACAGTTCCCTTCAGAGTCCCAGGCGTATCACACACTCCCTCCCGTTCCCTCTCGCTCTTTAATTAGGTACTCTGTGACTTGTCAAATCTCTTACACACTCTTCAGGTCCATGCGCACATCCAAGTGGAGACGCACATGTCGCTCCAGTTTGGCAAGACGTTCCCTGAGCTTAAAAGGAAAATTAAATAGGCTTAATAAAGAACCCATGCCTGATGAAAAAGGTAGACTAAAACTCCTTCAGCACTTAAATAAAATTCACTTTCAAATTCTGGATCAACTTTGGATGTGTGAAACCTATTTTTTTCCCCATTTCAACAGTGAAGTTTTACGTTGAAGAACTCTAAAAGAAAACTTTCAAAGGTGATAGAAAGTTCGAGTACTATCACTGGAATGGGAAATAAAGCTTGGAGACATTTTGTTGATCATCCAAAAAGCTCCCTCAGTTATAAACAGTGTGGGAAAAGGTACCAGTATTTACTCCCCCTGGCAGATCCAACCATGACTGGACAGTTTTGCCCACTCAAGTCAAGTCAAGTTTATATACACAGGCCAGTATCAAATACAGCGCCTCAAAGGGGTTTACAGGGCCACAACAACAAACAGTTCCTAGTCTAGCCCAAAGCTTTCTAAGAAGACGAGGAAAAACTTGCCAAAAAACCTTAACGTGAGGAAAAAAGGAAGAGAGGCCATTTAAAGACAGACGAGAGCCATAGGCGGGAAAATACAGAAATAAATAATTATATTTCAAAGATTAAAGTAGACAGATATACGGTAATAATGCTGTAAGACAATAAATGCAACGGTACAATGATGATGTATTGAACACAGATGAGAGAGAGAGAGAGAGACACAGAGAGAGAGAGAGAGAGAGAGAGAGAGAGAATATCTTTATTTTTGTTGCTTTTGTAGAGAATATTTTTGTTGCTGATGTTAGGGAACCAGTTGACTGTAAATACCCGAAACACCATCGACCTGCCAAGTCTGGCAACAACAAGATATCCCATGAGTCTCATCCATTGGCACACTGTCAAATGGGATATGTTGCTGTTGAACGCTCACAAAATAATTGTTGTTTTGCCCAGGGTGAAATGATGAGGTGGTCAAACGTAACTGTCCAGTTTAGGTGTAGACATCCATTTATCTTATAGAATATAGACAGAACACCTCGGTAACACGTTTCAGCTCTTCAGAGAGTCTCTCTGTGAAAACCCATTGAGTTATGGATGATGGTGTCTGGGAGGGGGCGCAAGATTTCAGTTGTCTATACCGGCTGTAAATATTTAGAGGTTTTTATTGGTTGTCATAAATTTAAGTGACTCTGTGTGTGTGTGTTTATGTGTGTGTGGTGGTGATTAGGAAGGCAACCTGTGCGTTAACTGCATGGATCTGTGTCTTATTAGTCAGTTAGTGCCCTCATTGGACATTTATTTGTTCAACAAAACCAATGGCACAACAAATTGATCCGACAGTTACTCATCCTGCTCAATCCAATAAGCACAAATGTGGAACGCTCCCATTAAGCCAAATCCCGCCGGTGTGCCTCCACTTCCCACCGCTGTCAAATGGCGAGAATGGAGACGGCAGTTATTGCTATAAGGTTCGCTATATGATATTCTATTTGTGCTTCACATTTTCTGGAGATGTTGTCCAGAGAAACAGTAACACGATGCATACTTGATGTGCGGAACAAATTCCCCTTAGCCCGCAGCATGTCAAGCGTAACTCTCTGGAGATGAGCTCAGTCACAGCCTGAACAGGCAGGGAGAGAAAAAAGAGAGCAAAACAGAGAGAGAGAGAGAGACAGAGAGAGAGGGAAAGAGAGATAAACACAGAGACAGACATTTGACCGCTTTGCTTTGATTTCTGTCTATCCAGGCTTTTCTCTTCTCTAGAATTTCCTGCTGTATGTTTTCTGTAAGCTGAAAGACACACACACACACACACACACACACACAGGTGGTCCTGCCTGCATGTAAACCATTCGCAATAGGACATCTTCAAAGCTCAGCTGAATTTGCCTTTTAAATGTAAAAAAACCTGTAACAAAATACATCTCCCCCAGAGAGGAGGTACACTGCACTGTAAGCCACAGCACCAAGAGATGCTGAGGTGTAGAGGTGGGAGAATCCATTCCTACTAACTGAATACTCAGCTGTCTCATGTTGGTAAAAATCCTTATATGCTTTTCGTCTGACTGGGCAGAAAATGGACTGGGATGGACCACAACAGCGTTGCAGGAGTAAATTGGAGAAAATGTAATCATATGCTTTGATATTTTACCACAAGGGTGGTACTATATCATTGCTCATTTTTGCACATCAATGGTATTTATTCAAGGTTATTGATAATAACCTTATAACTTCTAAGCTTTCAAGATTGGTCTGTAGGATTATGGTCAACTAAGGAGCTATCAGAAACTGGAATGAAATGTTGAAAAATTAACGACTGCAACAGCCTCTGAGTTATATTTTTCAATATTCAAGGCCTGGGATTTAGCAACCAGCCCATGTAAATTTCATGGCAGAAAAGACAAAGGCTCAAGGTTTTTCTATTATCTTTATTAAGACTGCTGAGGTGGTTCATATAATATAACTTATGCATCAGTCTGTCTGTCTTTCTGTCTGTCTGTCTGTCTGTCTACTTCAAAAATTAATAATTGGATAAGAGATTTTAGAAAAACATTTACAATCTTTTATTTTTACACCAATTTAAAGTTACAGAACATCTCCAGACATCATAATACCTATTTTAGTGAGTTATTTTATATCAATTTACCTCTGATTGTCTCTGATTGCTTCTGTTTGAATGATGCATGCTGAATTATGACATATGCACATATTTTGTTGAAAACCAAACCATGCAGCTTAATACGCAGTGGAACAGAAAGAATACAAATTGCTCATAGTGTCATTTATGATCTTGGAATTGTAACAGGAAAATATTAAGCATGTGGTTAAAGCTGCCCCGTTCCAAGATGCAATTTAACAAGAGCATGGTGGACACTTAATCCCTCTGAGTAAGCAGGTCCCTCCTTTCCTCCTCCTGCTGATAATGGTTCAAATTGAGGTTGGAATGCTGATGAGGTATCCTACTGAGGAGGATCTGAGGATGAGCCTGTCACAGCCACCGCCTGCTTACATGCGCAGCTTGCCTTCTGTTTTCCTTCATTTTCCTCTTTCTCTCTGTTGTTCTCCCTTTTTAAGCCATCTCCTAGATCTGCAGAAGCTTAGCACGCCTCCTTCCCTCTGTTCACTCCTCTCTATCTCTCCTTTAATATCTCTTCTTCTTCCCCCTATTTTTCCTTGTTTCCCAACCCCTCCCTCCTGCCAGACATCTGAGCCAACAATCAATGCCATTTCATTCTGATGAGGGAACAAATGGAATTCCAGCTGAGAGAGCAGTAGCAGGCAGCGAACAAAGGCTTTTCTGTGACGCCGACTCCACGTGCCCTCCCCTCGCTCTGCAGCACAGACCCCAGCCTGCAGCGGTTCTATGTCATCTCTTCACTCATATGCACCACCAATGTACAGTCAGCACATGGACGAATACCATCTAGACCCTCTTCCATAAATGGACATGGACGGGATTCTGGAAATTTGAATGTGTGTGAATGTGTGAAGTAAAGATGAGTAGATACAGAATAGATACAATCAAATGCCAGTGTGATAGCACTGTAATATATCTTACTTCAGGT
Organism: Brotula barbata; assembly: GCA_900303265.1. Lineage (NCBI taxonomy): Eukaryota > Metazoa > Chordata > Actinopteri > Ophidiiformes > Ophidiidae > Brotula > Brotula barbata. The sequence goes on from OMNV01002630.1 coordinate 80,169, forward strand.
AGCTTACAATGTTGGATCTTTGTTTTGTCCACCGTCCACCATGTCATGTATTTCATACATTTTTTGATGATTAGTCGTTGCATTATTTTCGGATCAATTAAAGTTATGACAAATGCCAATCAACATGTCCTCGAATTGGACATTTTCTTCTGTCGTCTTTGGTGAGCTGTTTCATCTACAATGATCTGAAACAGGGCAAAAGAGCCAAAGCAGCATCTCCTCACATTTGAGAGGCTGATTATGAAAAATGTTGTTGATTTTCTGTTGAAGGACTAATTCATTGTTTCCACACTTCACACATAGCACCACAGCCCATCATCACTTCTATCTGCAGCCTTCTAAATAAAAGTGAACATTATAACCTTCACAAAGGCAGGTTTTATAGCAGGTGGTGCTGGCATGCATTAGATTACAATATCTACATAATTATGTTTCTGCGTGACTGATGAAACTTACCGATGAAAAGATGTGTGTGTAAGAGGGTTAAAAAAAGGTAAGATGTGTGTTTGCTGTTTCACGCTGACTGTGAAATTTAATCTGTTGAAGAAGTCACGTATCTCTATTTCTGTCCATATATCTGTCGCTCTCGCGCATCTGAATACATCTGCATAAATTGACAACTTTCTCAGCGCCCCGTGTTTTCTTATATCCTTTGTTGCCATCAAGTCATCTTATGAAATTGTTCCATCCACACTAAAATGCCTAAACAGCAAAAGACCAAATCTCTTCTTTTTGTGTTTTTGGTTGGCAAATAACAAAAATTATGTACTGTATGCACTGAGGGCATGAATGGAATTTTAACTCTGCTTGGTCTGAGTGGATGAAAGCTTCTCTCTGTTGCCTCCGTGTCACTTTTATTGAGCTCCAACGAAGCTAATCTCATAAACAAAGTGCCTGTATAAAGAGATTTTTCTGTTTAAGTTGCAAAGGTACAGAGGCGATTTCATCACAGCTCACAAATGCTGTCTCTTAAGTAGTATGAACCTTCATTTCTGTGAAACTTTGAGCATCAAGACCATCGATCAAATAACAATTTTATATTCCTCTCATACCATGAATATAAACACAGATCAGTGTCGACAACTGCGAACAGATACATTGGCCAAGAGACTCTGACAACTTTGAAACATGAATAAAAATAGTTTGTTTCACAATAACACCCACATGATAAGATTTATCCAATTTTGGGGGGTAAAAAATTTTTTTTAGGTTTAATCACGTAACAATGGATCTTTGAATGTCTGCTAGTGAGTTGTGTAAATTAATGTGTAAATTTGGTAGGCACACACATTTGTTGCAATTATTTGTTGTTTCATTTGAGTTTAGGATGATTAAATAAGTTGAGAACCGATGTTGATGAAACTTGGGTTTGGCATGACCCAGGGTACATTTTTAAGCGACGACCTGGATATATTAACGTCTTTAATGTTTTTAAACACCTGATATAGCCCGTTTTTGGACATTTGTCAAATAATGTAATTCAGCTGTAATAGACAATCTCAATGAAAAACAAACATAGCGTATTCGTACTATGACAGACTATGATCGACTATCTCTATTGTTACTCCTATTATTATTATACTTGTATCTTTCTCTTCGGGCCGGTTCATTATTAGATCAAGACAAATTGTGTCTCGGCTTGTTTGGCCTTAGGAGAGGTATGCTCTCTAATGAGCAGCCCTCTTGTTATCTCTGCTATTATATTGATCTTTGCTCATATAAAGCAGCTTGATTTTCCCAGATGAAATGTGCTCTTTAACCCAAATTTGTTTTACCTTGGCTTCCCCATAAGTATTTCTATTATTTTTGAAGAATGATGATGACAAGGCCACGTTCAAACCAACTTCTTAGCTTGCACCTGAGACCTGAGATACAACAAATTAAGAGAACAGAAACACTCAGTACTTTCACATGCACTTTAAAATGTAGTTATAATCACAAATAACACATGCTGACCGACTGACCTTGACACTGCAGAACAACCAAAGCAATGAAGACGGAGCACCAAAGGTGTCAACAACATCAACACCAACATTAATGGACAAACTAAGAGAAGCAGAACATCTATGGCCATTCAAAGTCTATACAGAGGCAGATGACCATCTGCCTACATTAATAATAACAAAAAGCAAGTCTCTGCGGTTCAATCATTTGGCATCTGCGGCGTGGCTTAGCGGGCAAGGTGGTCACCTAGTAATCAAAGGGCTGCCCGTTCGATCCCTGAGCAAGACTGTAACCCCAAATTGCTCCCGGCAAGCAAGTGGGCCTTGCATGGTTACCTCCGCTGTCGGTGTGTGAATGTGTGTATGAATGGGTGAATGTGAGGCAAACATTGTAAAGTGCTTTGAGTGGTCTCAGACTAGAAAAGCGCTATAGAAATGCAGTCCATTACCATTTAACATTGACTGCCCCTTGCTGATTATGTCCACCTCTGGCTGCTGCTGCAAGTCAATGCCATTGACCTGTCTTTTATTTTGCCTCCACCTGACAATGGAGGATCAGAATTGGTAAAATAACATTAACAGCTGCCTTGCTGTCTCACAGCTGAAAGATGTGTTTCATTAAAATCCAACTGAGAGGTGCCAACTAGAAATAACACTAAATTGAAACTGGAGAGAAGAGAACATATCTGACAAGGAAATTTTGTTACAGTCCCCAGTGTGGCCATGAGAAATTTTATGAGGAGATATCATCTGTCTTCCTACAACAAGCTTAGATTAAGAGTGAAATAACATAGTTGGCCTTAAATTACCATCAGGGGTTGATTTATGTGTTTATTTAGAATGAGGAAATACCTCTTTTATTAGTTACCTATAAAAACAAAATAATCTGTAAAATACTACAAAACATAACACGGCACATTGCACTCACTTGCATACGTAAGAATTTCCTTCTAGTGCCAGAGACAGTACGATATTCACTCTTAAATATTTAGTCAAACTGATCCTACTACTGTTACTACTTAACCTTGCTGGAGGTCAGGGACAAAGGGAAAGAGTCTGTTGAACTTTCAATTAAGTATAATTGACCTGAAAGTACAAGCTTTCAGATTAATTTCCATTTCACACCTGATTTCATTATTTAACTTCAAACTATCCAACACATAACATGCACATTTTTCACACAGTCTGAAAAACCTTGCATGTCCAATTTGGGGGATTTTCAGACACGTGATCATTGTGATACAATTTCCGTTGTGCTACTAATATTCTATTCTAGTAAAGAATTTGACAACTTTTTCCTCAACTATCTGAAGCGCACAATGCACTGTGTCCACCCCCACCCGGACTTCTATTACTGCATCACAATGCCAGCTGCATCAAGATCCCTCAGGCATAACCTCGCCTGGATGTCTGGCCAGCTGTGGCCAGCCCCAAGGCAAAAGAGAAGTAGTGAGAGGAAGTCTTTGCCAAGGAAAATGCACACAAATACATATATAAAACATGCACCAACATACGAATTCATAACCACAACACAGGAACGTGCCACACAATGCAAGAAACGAACACTTCCACGCCCAATGTGACTGAATAAGCTTGGTGAGCGCTGCAGCACTCTGTAGAATTTTTAATGAATGCACTGACATTTCTTTTAATCACCATGCCGTGTGAGATGCTGTCCAGCACACGGGGAGGTGAGTGAGTGAGTGAGTGAGTGAGTGAGTGAGTGAGAGAGGGAGGAGGAAAAAGGAGTGGTAATAGATAATGAAAAACATAATGCATCAGCATACAGCAGATTGTGCAAAGGATGGCAGAAATAAGTCAGTGATCCCTGAGGGAATATTCAGCCCCATGCTAGAGCAGCTCAGTAGGTCCAGCTAACATTAACACACATTACACGGTAGGCCAGACTTACAGCAGGACACCCATCACACACGGTTAGCATCTCTGCCTCCTTTTACTCTGTTGATTTCAATTTACGATAAGATCCAAAGGTTCAAGGCGAGCTCTATGTAAATATCAAGGTGGTTTATTTCATTCATATGTCGGGGGGAGAAAAAAGCACATCTGACACATTTCACATCACCCTGAATATGAGTTATGCTCATATGAGCTACTGATGAATATGGATACATAAATGGTTTAAATATAAAAGACATGTACATTGCTCCAGGCGGTATCTCTGCGGAATGGGCACATTTCCATTTTTTACTTCCGCCTTCCATGGCAGGGGCTTACTGGAGATCTCATTAATAAAAGCTTTTAATGGCACATACTCCCAATATTTGCATAATATATTACAATGGTAGATTAATTTGCTGCTTGATTTAAATGAGTTATTCTGAGATTTGATTAAATCACCACCACTTTGCAAGTTGCATTAAGTGCAATCAACAAGGGGAATGGAAAAATTACATTTGCTTTAACAGACTATGCTTATTACATCTGCGCTACTAATGTATTCAGTTCCCCAGCAAAGATGTGCATATTTGGTTCCAACTGCTTCACACTACTACTTCTTATAGCTTTTCATTGGGATAGGTAACATTTTATCCAAATTGAGATTTTTGAGAAATTTCATCGAATTGAGGACAGTTGAAAAACACAATGTGACACATTTATCTCGATACTGGGACTAAATTAAACACAACTAAATTCATACAACTGCACGACTTAATACAAACACAACTCAATAGACTAAATTTAACCCAAGAAGATAGAACTTAAACTTAGATTGATATCGTTGTTAATGCCTCACCTGACTCGAGTACAGAGCAGTTCTCCCCCTCTCCCATGAGTGGTTTAACTTGCAGCTTGTGATTGTGTTTCTCATTTTACTGATGGCACCCATGTTAACAGGCTACACTACTCACACACCTTTATTTTCTCATTACAGCACATTTCATCAGATAGGTTTAACTTTTAGTTCCTTGATTCTTTTTGAGTAGAGGTCAGGCTGCTGTTAGATCTTTTGCTGTTGAAAATGGCAACACAAATACTTTGACATCCAAACTGAGCGAGCATTTATCGCCATGCAAACGCTCAACCTTCCTTCCCCTTCTTCTACTCTCACCTCTTGCTACCAAATCCCGTCCACTCTTTACTGCCATTTCCCCTCACAAAGCCTAATACCCAATCTACTTCACAGACTGTGCAGATGACATTAAGGCAGATGGATTTTCTCTCAATCCACTTAAGACATCAGACGCTGAGTGACTTTGTTTCACAAAAAAAGAGAAAAGGAGGAATACTGCAGCTTTCATGTGTGAGTGCCTCCCCACTGTTACAGATATTAAGTAAGGAGACTGCAGCATGGCCCACTTTAATTTGTTAGTTCAGGCACTGGATTGACATCTGCTTATGGCTCTCTAACCAGTTAGACAGAGAAAAGCTAATCAAGTTTCATGTATAAGCTAAAGACTGAGTTCATCACAACATGGATGTGTGATCTTGCAGAGGTGGAACAAATACTTAAGTAACATACATTATTATTAAGTATTAAGTAAAAGTTAGTAAGTTAAGTAATAGGACTACAACTTGGATAAAAGGTGACATTTTGCATACACAAGGTGATCTCTGTACGTAAAAGTACTTATGTACACTTGAGTACATGTCAATTGTACAATTCTGTATTTCAATGTTTTTTTTGTCATTTGATGGAAAAACTTTTGTGTTTTAACTACTGTGGAAAGTTAATGAAAATGACAAAACTTTTCTCATGCAGTTAGATGAATTTCAAAAAAAGACTCCAGCCTTATCTGTCCTCACAAAAAGACTTCGTCCTCTCTTCCAGCTTGAATTTCCTCCAAACTAATTCCACCACAAAGACTCTGAGGCTTGCGAATCCAAATGTTTCACTTTGTTAACGGTTTGTTTCAAAGGAGGTAGGAGAGCGGGGGAGATGAGCAGGGATGTGGCTGCTCGTCTGATGTGAATGTGTTTTCTGTGTTATCACTTGGAACGGCTGCATTTCTTTGCTGGCCTGATAACACACTGCTTTTTTCAGCGTCTGCCATGATGGCAAAAGTCATTTGGTGTTGATGTAAGTGAGCTCCAGAGTGAACAAAATCACACATAGACCGCACAGCGTGGTCAGAGGTCACGACTACTTTTCCGTGCTATGCCATCTTCTCTGCAGTTATGCTACAAGGTTGCTTACACAGCATATTTGCACTGCACTGTGTGCACTGGGGTAGGGCCTTGGGATCGGAAGGTTCATGGTTCAATCCTCTTCCATGTCAAAGGGAGCCCTAATTGTGCGGTCTGTGTTGTGAATGGTGGATGGGTACTATGTGATGGATATAGAGACAAATGTAAAATCATACCATGATCTGGTATGATCTCGATGATGTATTTTAGTTTTTGGATAAGCTTCAACACCCTATTCGATAGTCTGAGCATGTGGTGGCCTAACCTGAAGGAAATAGACCACGGCAACCACTGTGGCAGGATGGAAAATTAATATGAGGTTGGTTCATCTATGGAAAATGTTTGCAGAGATTTTATTTCCGTGTCCCTTTATCATCAAATTCTACAATTTTTAAGTCATAGCTTTTTCCCGGTAGCATAGCTGCTTGCCTCATTGAGAGAAATGAAAACCCCCTGGGAGAGGAAGAAGTTTCATTTGTGGACAGCTTGGTGGAATGACAGAAAGAGTGATGTAGGACCTGAATCTGTGAGCATTAACAAATTCATCACTCAGATTGACAGTTGCAAATCACGCGTATGGCGAACCCACGGTTGATCTTTACAGGTAATCATAATTGAAAAATATGCAGTAAAATATAAGAAAACTAAAATGATGTGAGAGTACAAAAACACAGGAAATGGGTAACTGTGTCTTTGATCATCATGGTGAAAGCAGAGGACAAAATGCAGAGAATAAAACAGGAATTAGGCTCATAATCAATCAAATAGATTAGAAGCAGCGACAACAAAGAAAGCCAATGTTACCACACAGCGTCCACTATGAATCTGTGCAGGAAGTGTTGAATGTTTCGGCTGTGATTGGCTACAGAGGAGGGTCTGCAGGAGAGGAGCTGCACTGCAGTCAGTCCTACGTCGTAAATCATGGTCCCTGCTCCTCCAGATTGGTTTAAATTGAGCTTCTCTTTTGGGCCTTGACTGAGTCCCCGGGCTTATTAGAGCTTCATACTGAGAGAATAACCAAGCTTGCTATTCATTAGAAACACCTTAAAAAGGAAACTCTAGCTGGACCCATTCATTTGGATTTCATCCATTTAGGTGTGTTTCTTTACACAACACAGACGCATCTGAAAAACTGTGCATTCGCTCCACACTGGCAGGATTTTTTATTTTTATTTTGAAATCACCAGGACAATTTCTGAGGAAAATTGGTGGTTTGATTTAGTGTTACTGGCAAACATCAAAACTCTCATACCGTGTCACATTTATCCAATCGGTCGTCTATTCTAACCATTCATTTCACCCACAGTATGGCAGACTAGCTGCTGCGTCATCTAATCTCTCAAAAAAAAACCTGTTTAGTCCAGCGCTTTAGTAATTCTTTTTATAACAGGGTTAACACGCAGAGACAGACAACTAAATCAAACTCACATTTAATCCTATGGCAAAATTAGAGATTGCACATTCGCATCCATATGCAGGATGCATGCATGTGGAAGTTTCAAGAAAACAAGAGTGCCCAGAGGAAACCAGGATCCCAGCTGATTTTGTTAAGCACCGATGCACGACAGTGCATAAAATATTCCATTTTGACTCAGTGTGCTCAGCAGTGCTTCAGCAAAAGAAATGTTGTTTCTGCATGCGTTGGAAATGCTTCAAAAAAGAGCCATCAATGAAATAGGAAATGTGAAATCTGTGTAGTGTTCTTGTCCCCTTTAAGAAATAAAGCTTCACAGAGGTTTGACAGTAGCGTGGAAACTTCTGTGAAATTCAAAACCTTTAAAAATCTGATAACTCCTCATGTAGATGCAGAGACTTGGCTTATCGTGACAAGTCAGCCTCTAATGCCGTACATAAACACTGGCAGCTTTACATCACTGACAGTTGCATCAGCTTAGTTCTGCCTTGTCAGCAAAGCTCAGACTGCTGGATTACACCATTCTGCAGAGGCTCACACAGGCCTGGGTCAGCGTCAAACTCAGACACTGCGCTACGCTTCACTGAGAGAGACAGAAAGAAACCTGGGCACAGAAGCAGGTACACAAAGTGAGGCAAGACTACAGCAAGGAGGCAGAGTTTTACTCCGGCACCATGGCCCCAAAAAAAAGCTGTCAACAAACACTTCACCCAAAGGTTGGAGAAATGAAGACAATTGATCACAACATTCAAGAGCACGTTTTCACCTGCTATAACTTGCATGACTGTGTGTAACACTGCTCACATACCTCCATACCTCACATGCTATACATACAGGTACTCCTTTCAACCTCTCTGGGTTGTGACCAGCGTTGGCTACATCAACTTCCACTCTCCACATTCACATTAGAACTACTGTAGATTGCTTGTCATTACACAGCAAAGCACATAATGTCCAACTGCCAATGTTAGACCCTTCTGATGAAATTCGCTGATGACATAGTTTTAAGTACCCACATTCTGGTAAGATACTGCGCTGAATAAACCTGTTTGTCAAAGTGTAGTGTGGGGGCCCATTGATGTAGCCCATATTGATTCTTCCTGTCTATTTATTTCTCCCTCATGCCGGGTCTCTTCAAGCCTAACCTGGGCTGCCTGATAAACACAGGCCATCAATGCAGAGTGAGGTGGGAGGATTAGGCAGGGACATCCTTCAAAGGTCGCTGTCTCGTTCACAGGGAAAGGGTCACAGAGAGCACGGAGGACAGCCAAGCTTGTCTGCACATCTGAAACAAGGTGACAGGTGAGGAGTGGCAGGCGATAAGCCCACTAGGGAAGGTCATCCATGCATCTGTTGCCACAGATAATGGGTTCAGAGATAGGCCAATGGTCAAACAAGAGACATGCATGTGCGTGGGTGCCTTACTAATCACACACAAACACACATATGATATGGCATGCTGACTGACTGTAACAAATCAGGCTTCAAACAAGCAGAAAAACACACAACACAACACAAAGTGCACGTTATCACATATATGATCATATATACAGGCTACAGACGTATGGAAATCATTTACTTATTTCTATATTACAAGTATAGAATACACACAAGAAGATCTCCAGCATTCAAAAATCTGCATAAGTAGTATAACTAATAAGTATTTTGACTGGGCTAAAAGTACAGTTAGAATTGAAATGTCATCCACAATATAAACTAGTACCAGTACTAAAGTATGGTACTTGAGTGAGTGAGTGAGTGAGTGAGTGAGTTATTTTGCAATTCTGGGAGCACCGCTCATTAGTGACATGCAGACCAAACATTACAGTACAGTGTAAGTGTAAATTCTATTACATTCACCAGCCAAACAAATATCAGTGACACGATGGTGGAGCGCTGAAAGAGAGGTAAACAAAGCATATTGTATTTCCAATAAAGAGCTTTATAGACATCGATGCAAGGGTTTAATGCAGCATGCCAATCTGTTGGTGTTTTCAATTAAAGTGCAGGGACATGGTAAAGTCAGCAGGGCTGCCTGGCTGACAGGCCAGTAATTATAGGTGCTCCATTTGAGCTATCACTCTCATGTAATGGCAGCCCTGTCACACTCACAGCTCTGATGATACACACATTCATCATAACAACTGTCTGGACACTCCAATTGCTTAGCGTACACGTGTAATTGCAATCCTCATGCTGCAGTCGAAATATAACCAAGTGCGGGTGGATGAGCAAAAGCCACTTTTTCAAAGTAAAACCTCTCACGGAGTCACTAAATCGCATCAAATGCTGTGATATGTGAATGTGTCAAATCCATTTCTGTGTGCCAAATTATCTTTACACATCTGGAGACTACACATTCAGTAAATGAAAGATGTCTGACTGCTTCTCTGTGATCTCTCCTTCTAAAAACTGCTTTTGAACAGATGTGTTATACTTTATCTAAAGTGTCTGGAATAAATCCCAAATGCTGTCAACAACCGCAAAATAGTGTGTCCGTCAGAGAGGCTGCACCAGAAAAACTGCTATGTGCAATAACTTTTGGCATGATGCAATAACAATATGCAATGCTGTAAATCCAACATTAAGGTATGCAACATCAAATAGTCTCCAATTCTACAGGCAACTAATCACAGACGAGGTGTGTCATGGTGTTTATTTACTGTTTTGATAGTGGAAAACTTGCTGAAGTTTTTCAATGTTGTCAAAGTCCTTTTCTGTCCCTCTATACACTGCATTGCAAGTTTACATGGAGGAATAACTTTGATGTGACAGCCCTGTTTTTGACTGATGGTCTGACACATTGTTGAGAGACATTTACTCAAAGTAAAATACAACGTTGTACCTGTAATTAGGAAGCCTATAGTTCTATATTATATGGAAAAACGTGTAAACATGGATTGTTCATATTTCACACTCTATACAGTATATTATTTTATATGAGACAAAGTCAAACAGGTGGGCCTCCTGTCTGGCAAATGCAGTGCATCCACACATTATTCCACATTATTTAATTAATTAAAAGTGGGACGGGATATCAAAATACAAAGATATTACTTAATCCAGTCTATGATGAGTGAGATTCCCTGAAATGCTCCCTTCTGTTCTGCTGTTTTTTTCCTGAGCTACAAAGCCAATATTCTAGCTCAAAGCTTAAAAAAACTGTTGAAAAATGAAGAATCTGCAAGAGTCTGCGATGCTAGTCCCATTGGAATCACTTTTAAGTATCGGACAGAAGAGGTGATTCTACCAGCTGGGCAATTTGAGAACAATCAGTGTGAATTGTCAAGCCGCTACTTCGAGCAAAGCTGAGATGATGTTACCACTGTTCATGTCAGCAGCACTAAACATGGTACAACAGAAATGTCCTAGGATGGACGGGACGAGAGACGGGAAGAGAGGAAGAAATAAGTGCAAACAGAACTGTGGCTGAGGCCTAATATGAATGATGGCTGATGGAGAGCAGGGTTGGATAACCCGAAAACCCTTTGTGTCCATATTAAGCTTCTCACATTGAAATTGACCACAGAGCTTTCGGTCGATTTCCTCAATGATCTGCTCTGTTGCCTGTGTTCTCAGCTCAACTCTGAACACTTAAATTTCCACAGGCCTGCCTTCAAGTAATCCATCACGGTCAATCAAGTCACAAATAGCCATCTGACTTTACACCCGCGTCAATAAGCTGTTCACAGCATTCAGCCCCTGTACTGTATAATACACAGCCCCATATTTACCAAGACCGCTTGTTGTGTTTTTCCAATGGAGAGGGGAGTTTATTCTCATCATTCATTGTTTGGTTGATGTCAGATATTCTGCATTATTACAACCAAACAGCCCTGTTTTCTCAAGCAAGTAGAGCTTAAAAAGAGAGGCAAAGGCTACAGGGAGTAGTTGCACAGGAAGCTTTCTCTAAAGCAGCCAATCTCCCGGAACCTCATTTAGTCCACTGACCAGGGCATTAGAAGCTGTCAGACTGAGTTTAACTTGGGCAGGTATCCATCCACACAGTAGAGGATACTTCATTTCATCCATGAGTGAATGGGCTACGGCAGAGTAAAACCCACTGGGACAGAAAGGAGAGAGGTGCTGAGTTGTAGCGTGCGCGTGTGTGTCTGTATCAACAGGTGTCTATATGTGAATCTGTGTGTGTCTATATCTGTATTGTGTCGGTGGATGAAGGTTCGTTCATTTACCACTGAAAGCCTTTAGATTGTGATTTAAAGTTGGCGTCAAGTTTTTGATTATACTTCAAGATACTGTAAGTACGCACGTCTGCAAATTAGATGCAGAAAAAACATATTTTTTTATTCTTTGAATGTCTTTCCCTCTGAACTTTCTGAAAGATTAACAGTCTTCAGGTGACTCAATGGCATAAGAAGTCAATTAGTTGAACAAAAACGACTCAATTTATTAAATTCAATACCTGTCTTATGTGCTTGGATTGCAAATAGTTGGTGGCCACTTAAGTACTCAAGATAAATAGAAAGAGAGAAAAGTGGTGGCAACTGCATCCCTTGTTTGCATTAAAATGTCAGAAATTACATAGCGCTAAATGTTCCATTCCATAATTGCAATATGACAGGTCCTGTTCAAATATTCACAACAGCTATTGAAATGAAACAAGAGAGAGCTGTATATAAATACGGGATATAATTTCAAATAGCTTCTTCAGTCAGGTAAAAGCACAGATAGGAACTGTGTTAGAGTTCAGATAGAAAAGTGTACACGTACATTTTCCTTCAAAATAGATAAAATGCCAATTATCACAGTTAAATGGAGACTGGAACAGTGAGAGATTTAACAACAAGTCAATGAAAGCAATTAAATAACAAATGCACAGATACAGTGTTGGTTGTGATGCTAACTCAATTAAATGTGTAAAAACTATGTGTAAACGGTGTTTGGTCCTCAGGGCATCTGACAGATTTGCTGCTAGTAGATACCAATGGAAACAGCAGATGTTCATTATAAATGTGATGCCACTCGTTCTATAACGGTCTTTTGGATACACCTATACAATGCAATCATATACACTGGGATAATGTTCAGGTTTTGTTGACGGTGTTGATCAAGGCAGTGTTACATTGAACAACAGTGATAATAACAATATTCTTATATATTCATATTCTTGAATTTCCTTTGGGATTAATGGAACTTTGTGTTATCTTATTCTTACTGATCAGCCCCTTGCAACATTTATATGGCTTTAGATATAAACTACAAAGTTTACATATATGAATACAAGTACCAGTCCCAGTTGAGAAATCTACGTATTAAATAGATAATAGTAATAACAATATACAGGTTGATTGACTAGTTGGCTGAGCTACCTGGGTTTAATCCAACACACAAAAACAATTTAGATTATAGAGCATGTTGGACATTACACAAGCTGTTGGTGGTTCCTACTAAGAAGGTCATTTCAGGACAAAAAACATTTTTGCTCTTCTGTGAGCTGTATGTATACATCAAGGTAATAAAAGGATTCCATAGCTTACAAAATAAATCTACGATGTGAGGAAATTCATGGGAAATGTTGATGCAAAGTACAAGCCGATGGTTTGGTTACATTTAAAAGTAAAGCGATTTTACAGTTACGTAATCTTGGTCGGTTACACTGACGGACCTTTCTGTTTTTCATGTCACGACTGAAAGCTGCAGCAAACAAAAGTTTCAATGGTGCGTTCTTGAACATCTGCCTCTGCATTAACACATCCCTGATGTACTGCATCACAGCTAAATGAAACGATGAAAAGCACCATCAGCTACTCTGAGGTGAAGGGGAAACGAGGTAACTCTGCCTTTAGAGAAATTCTGTCTGTTTTTTGTTTAGTCATTCAATTCCTTATCGATTTGCGGTCCCCATGTTTTTCACATACTGAAAGCTGTCAGAGGAGGACCAATTTTCTTTGCATTTGCTGAAACATTCAGTGACATACAAAGAGGTTTTGCAAAAATGCATCTTGGCATCTTGTCGAGTGGCGTAATCTCTTCCCCTCCTCACAGATTGTCACTCCATGAAGATAGGTATGATGACATTTTGGATGTGGGCAGTCTGGGGAAATATTATATGGCACTTTTGGTTCATGACATACACGAGCAAATGTTCTGATTTTGGCCTGAACTCTCCAGACGATCTGACTTCCAGGAATTTTATTTAATTTCTTTTCATGAATGGGGAAAAAGGTAAAAAATGAGTGACATAATTTCATCTGTAACTTTTTGTGAACTGCAATCAAGTGAATGGGGGTGGGGGGAATTAATAACAAAGAATACACTGTGCTGACATTTTGGTTCCTGTCAGCACTGATTTGTAGACGTCTCAGACCAGTGTAGCATGCCCTCTTCCTCCTCCCCGTCTGCCAAAGACATCCACATGACAGGCACTTAAACTATAACCTTTTCTGCCTCCACCTGGGAGGCTACAGGCAGGTCATAGCCAGGTGATGAGTCCGTCTGATTCGCTTTTCATTTTTCGGCCTGTATGCACTTCACATTTACTGACCTTCTCAGTCTGTTCCTTCAGCCTCAGATTGTTTTACAAATGCAGTTGTGGGAATCCACGAGTCCAGCTAAGGTCAACGAATACTTCCAAACCTTTCAAATAATGACCATTGATCAGATGTGCGAGACAGTGTTTTACTTTATTGCACTTTTTTTAAAGATTGCCATTGGTTTGGTTTGTCAGTTATGTTTTTTTATTTATTTTATCTACCTGTTGTAATGTGGCAATGTAACTATATTGATGACAATGTTTGTTGCAAAAAAATATTTTTGTTTTATACAGAAAAAGCAGTGAGACCAAGGCACAATGTCATTTGTTTTGTTTACATGCAGGATTTACAATATTTAAATTTTAGTTGACTATGTTTAAGTGCCAACGTTTGAGGACGTAATGCATTTAACACTGCACAGAGTATAACACAAAAGCTGAGTGAGCAAGGCGTCTATTAGTATCCATGGTGACGGACCTTTCCTGCTTACAGTGTGGAGAGCGTCCACAGTTTACCTTTATATTTATACACTTCCCCATTAGCAGAGTGCTGTCCATGGCTGCAGGTTTTACTTTCTGAGCCTGGAAAAGGTAGCATTCCTGCCTTGTCCACTTTCATTTCCACCTAGCCAAAAGGAAATTGGTCTGTTTGCAGAAACATGCTTCTGCACTTCCCCTCTATCTTTCTCTTGCAAGTGGACAGAGGGGAATATCTGACCATTAATGACGAAGACATACAAGAAATAAATGGTGCTCCGTTGGTGGAGAGACGGAGGCATAATGGGAAGCTGAACAAACAGATGAACCTTGGGAGAAACAACCAGGTCAGATGTGTGAGTTCTAGCCCGCTTCTTAGCAGCCAGCCAGCCAGCAGCTAACGTGATCTGCATCTCAACTGGGTGCAGCACCACTTGTCCTCTGGCACATTGGCAGCTCGCTGCCTCCTACAGACTACACTGCCAGGAGAAGGAATGCAACTGTACAGAATCAAGGTCAGATATAAGATCCCCTCTAGAACCCCTGTAGATGAGGAATAATAAACATGTTTAAATGGCAGCTTTGTGCCTGGCGTGGATAACCATGCAATTACAGATTGACAGTGCGCTAATTCAGTGCAGATCTGAGAGGCTGATTGAGTTTGAATTGTTGCCACTTGTGGGATTATGAAACATGACAGGCTTTTTATAAGGTGTAATTAATGCACTGATTTTAATGGGGACATGACAGATATTAAATTGGTCTGAGATCTCACTGTGTGTGCGTGAACTGTGGCTCAGAATGTCGTAGCCCTGAGAAACGCGTCCACTGCCATTTCTGACTCATTTCTTAAAACAGTGGTTTGACAAACTCAACATACTGTATATTCCCACCAACAGCTACAAGGTATACATTTTTATATTACTCTTTATTCTAAGAAAATTGATAAATGTTACTCCGAAGCAAAATGGCATTACAACAAGAAAAACAGGGCGTTTTCTGTGAGACAGCCACTTCACAACTAGAAAGGAAAAAATTACGACTAAACAACCGTGTTCCACTAAAAGCGTTTGAAACGTCTACCTCCATCCCCCCCCCC
>OMNV01002630.1:95760-116633 GCA_900303265.1 Brotula barbata
CCCCCCCCCCCAGCCCTCCTCTGCCATAATGATGTCTCTGGGTACCTAATTTTGGTATTCGTGTTCAGCTAAACAGCTGGCAACGGGGCCTGGCCATATGGCTCATACGCAAAAACAGCTTCAACAAACGTTTCCAAGAAAAAGGAAAAAATGGGTCTGTTTTCCTGGCACGGCAGTGAGAACAACACATACAAATGAGTAAAGATGGCAACACACCGTATAATTCACCGCAACATTTAAATCCAATGGTTTAGGAAGGAAATCTCCTGGTCATATTGAAATCAATCAATCCCTATCCACTTTAAATCTATACCTGCACCTGAAACAGCAGGGGCAATGTTCCATGACACATCTTGTGCCATCTCTTTGAGCACCATCAAGCTATCTCTCCGTCTCTCTGTGCCATAAATACAAGTAAATAGAGCATGCAACAGCCATTAAAAACCAACAATTAGCAAGAGTATCTCTCTGAGGGACCGGCCATCACGAGCATTCATGCCTGGCAAACAGAGCTCAATAATACCCCCAGTGATGTATGGTTTGTATGTTAAAATGTGTATTCGTCTGTCACATGCAGTTCTCTATAGATACTGAGTTCTGTGGAAATGTGTCAGTAGCAGTTTTTAGGATCGTAGACTGGGTCATAAAGTGAGTAGGATTAAGTGTTACTGCTCAAAATTCCTTTGAGAAACCACAAATCTGTCACAAAAGCATGCAAGCAACTGCCTATTACAGTCACCTCTGTTCAACAGTGGGAAATGCAGTGAGGAATTTCTCTGTTTTTTAAGTACAGCCCACAACATAAACATTTGGTTGGGTGTATCACAGAATTTTGCTTTTGTTCGTTCACGTCCTCTGTGATTTGGTCTCTTTGGATCACTGGACTTTTTACTAAAATTTAAACTACAGCTTTACATAGATGGACCTACAAGTGGTAACCATACAGTATAAAAGGTTAAATAAATAATACCTAAATAAAACTACACAATCAGATGAAAAGGCTGCAGCATACCCTAGTATCTAGGATGTGCTTGAACTATTTAAACAAAAACACGTCTGAGCAAACGAGAAAATCAGTTAATGTCCCTGGTGTGGTTTAGATTCAAATCTGACTCAAAATTCCAGTTTCAATTTAATCAATTTGCTCTACCCTTTTCTGCAGAACTTTTCTGTGTTTCTGAAAATTAAAGCAATGTTTGCTGAGGATAATCTTTTTGGTTGTAACTTCTCTTACAGCTATCTATATGCATTTAGTTCTGAAGAGCGGGGGGAGGGGGTCACAGCCAGAAATAACTAATAAGCGTTCAGACAAGATTAAGTAATGTAGGTTACTAAAGTCAAACATTTTCTACTTCGTGCCATAACATAACAGAGCTGAATATTGGAAAATTATATCCTGTGGCAAACAATAACTGATAATCATCGCTGTTATTTTCTTCTTTAAAAATACTGATGTTCAAAAATTACAATATGTAGCTATCTTTTGAATAAATGCAGCAATGACATGCAAAATAAAATGCCTGCTTGAAGCACAGTAATTGTTGCACTTTCAGATGCAGAGGCATTCACTGAGGTGTATTTGCTTTATCCTGTTTAACGTATAATAATGACAGGGAAATTACAGGTACATTTAAATTTTGTTCCCCGTGAATCGTTAAATGACATTCCTTCACTGGAAAGACTTTTACAGTTTAACCCTCTGTGGTCATCGACTAATAGGGGAAATAATTCTACATTCACATCAGAGAGTGCTAGATAAAAACTGGTCGAGTCTGGTCGGCCCAAGGGTCCACACTACCCTGTGGTTTAAAAATACTGAGACAAAATGACAACAAATCTGATTCTATGAACTTTAGAAACAAAGTACGCATATACTTGTGAGGAACCTCGCATTAACCTTAATCCATGAATATTAGCAGGGGGCCTTCTTAAAGAATGCAGCAAGAAAACCCTCACTGGTGCTCCGCACCTTTTGAAAAGTTGCATCCATTTCCTCTTTGGAGGGTTCATGGCTGCAGGGCTGCGGCTTGTCAAAAACAATTACATCCTTTGGTCTCTGGGAGGGCTTTCTCTTAATTTGAACTGATAAGCATCTCCTTGCATATTAGCAGTGAGGCCCAGCGGTCATCCCGCTCCCTAATAGATAATGGACTGGGCTGGCAAACAGCATTTGTCAGGGACAACCACTTACCTGGGCCGTGCATGACATACTGAGCAATGCTAATAATAGCCGCTCAGCCAGACTAGCAGTTAGCAGCCCGTGAACCCCAACCCTGTGGCTGGCCAATCAATAGTCATTTACTCTCCCTCTGCTTTCAGCTCAACAGAGAAAAAGATGTATTACTGAACCCCCTTCTGTTGCTTTAAGGTTGGGTGGTGAAAAATAAGTTTAAGTCCCCTCTGTTTGTTCAAGCTGCAAAGTGAGTCAATTGTTGCCATGTATCAAAGGCCCAGAAGGCTCTCTCACGCATAAAAATTGATCTGAAAGTTGTGTGTTACCTAATCATTCCATGATATAATGTACACTGGAAACCCAATATTAGTTAATGGGGGCATGATGACAGAAATATTGTATTGGAGTGCTTACGGGGAATAAAACGATAGAACTTTGCATTTCTATTTATATGACAAAAGTTAATTTGCGCATCATTGCTGGCCTAAGGCTCGTAATATTCTGGTAAAGTAACTAATATCCATCTCTAACACACAAAAAAAATCTGGGTAATTTTGATGGATGGACAGAGATATGAATAGATAAGCGCCTGCAAAAAGCGTGAGAGTGTGAAAAAGAAGAGGAGGAAGAATGAAGTGAGGCACGCTGATGGTGAAGGGGAGAGGAGATGGGGGGGATTCAGCCAGAGAGATGGCGATAAGCAGAGCGAACATCGAGATGAGGAGGGCGTGGGAGACAGAGGGAGAAACCGAAGAAAAGAGCTGAGAAACTAGTGGAGAAGACAGTGTGATTAATTCCCGTTCATCATCTCCACTCATGCAGCACACAAGCAATAATGGCATTCATTTGGCTGGCAAGACTGCCTGAGTGGGACGCTGTTTCCTTATGGCCGCAGGTTGGCATTAGCCCAGCACACTTATATCATTAAATCACTCATTAGTGGCGGAATAAACGATGTAATTCGATTTACAGAGCCGGTATCATTCCCCCAGCAAACAGGTGAGTAACACAAATACAATTACATGACATCAATGACTTCAGGGTGGCGGAAATTACCCAGGATCCCTACCTGCTCTCTTCTGGCATAAATGCACATTGACATTTACAGGAAGACATGGAGCTTTGAACTCACACAAGATCGCTTTCAAATGTGTTTTCTCTTAATGCTTTAAGACTTATGAAGCAAATCAAAAACACAAAGCTACAGGTGATCGCCTGTCACTCCACATGATAACTTGACAACACCAGTACATCTGTTTATCTCTTTTGCAGCTGTTGTTGACCTGAGCAAAGTTATATATACATTTATAACATCAGATATAGTATATATAAGACAACGGTAAAGGCTACAGAAGGTTAAAGCTGACAGGTATGATAACCTGAGAGCAACATAAATCCCTGCATGTGTTTCTGCATCTGTGACTCCTTCATTCTCCTGTTTTTATTTTAAACGTGTGAAATGTACTTGTTGTGGCTCAGAAAAAGCCATCTGCCAGAGACGGTTAGATCAAAGCAAAACACTGACAGACGGGCCATCACTTTGTTTAAGAGCAGAAAAGACTAAAGAGGGAGCGGGAGACAGTCGCAGACAAAGAAGTGGAGACAGAAACTGGATTTTGCGTTTGCATACTGCTGTCTTAAATAATGATTCATTCATTCGGTCTGTCTTCGAGTAAACGTATGCATATTTAAATGTGCCGTCGAGAATGAATAGAATGGGGACACAGCAGCCTCTGTTACTTTATTACTGCGGCATTGTACAATACTCGGTTTAAATACAATTTGAAACTAATTCAGGAATCCACTGAAATGCGAAACAGTTCTGGATACATTCCAAACAGCCTTTGCTGATTTGCATTTGAATAGCCACCACTATTAGCGTGGTAAATATGCTGTAACACGCGATAGGCACATTTAAGATGGAAGACACAGCAAATTAGAATCAAGAATAGTTGCGGTGTACAAAAGCGAAGCAGGAAGAAACTCGCTGTCTCCCTCACAAGCACACACAAAGCAAGTAAAGCCTGCAGAAGTCTTTTGTGCCTGCATTTCATCCTGGTCCTGAGGGGCATTTGCCTCCCCTCTGTGTAAGCAAAACTGACATCCTTTATAAAAGATTTATGAGCCAAAGATGCAAACGATAGAGCGTGAACTCTCTTGGGAACGGCCTCTTCCATCTGTGAAGGATCACCTGTTCTTAGGTGGGCTAAGGCACTTGTTCGCTGCCAGTGCACTAACACGGGTCCAGGCTGCGGGGAGCAGAAGGACGCTGTGCGAGTGCACAACCTACCGGCGGGGGTTGCTAAAGTTGCTAAGCGGTGCAGTTAAAGCATCATTATGAGCAGATCTTATGGAGTTCTCAACCAGCTGACAGAACTTCCAACTGGCTGTGGCGTTGCTTAAACACATGGCCAGAGGCAACTGGAAAGTCTCTGATACAACCTGCCTTTAATGTAAGTAAACTACAGAGGAATAATTCAGCAGTCTTCACCTTAAGTCTTTTACGAGACGACGACTTGGGAATCAGCGCCACTTTCAAGATGCTTTGTGAGAGATTGTCAAAGAAACTGTACAAATCAGCAGAATTAGAGTTTACAATGAAGGTTAGAGCACAAGGGAGTACAAGAAACTATTTGAACACTGTGTTTCCTTAATCTCTCTACTGTGAGCAAAAGTAGGCGCTAAAGTAGGTGTTAAAAGTCACAATATAAAGTAATAAACACACAGTCTAAAGCAGCACAGGCAGCAAGATCTAGGACAGAGGCTCCTGTTCCTCTGCCAGCTTAACTAGGAAGTGAGAAAGGCCAGGGAGACACTCGGCAAACCAAGAGGCTAAAACAATTTGCAGCATCAACACAATCGACAGCAGAGAATGAGCAGGGGGGACGACAACAAATCCCAGAGAGTCAAAACAGGATTACAGCTTTACACCGACACTCAGACCCCACAACTTGTCGGAGAACGATCGAGACTATTGGCTGGACTAAAGACCCGGTGCTGGTCTGCATATATCATCAATGAGGTGTGAGACATAGAAAATGGTTCTCCTCACAACTCATCAAATACCTGATAAACAATTGCACCGCACCATATTGACACATTTTTTGTTTTTTTTATACAAACATTTACACCACCCAAACAAGCATGGTACGCATTAGACTTCAATCAAGCCAGAACAATATTATTTATACAAAGTCTGCCCCTGAATCCGGAATGGAACCAAAACCGATTGGTCTCAAACAGAACTAGCTTCCTTCCAAGTGCCTGAAAATGTGTCAGCTTCAGGTAAAAATAAATGTCACCTATGCAGAAGATGGGAGAAGGGTCTCAATCTAAGATTAATCTCAGGGCGTTTTCACACCAGCACTTATTAGTCTGGTTTGGATTGTGGATCTTTTTTTTCGTGCGATTTGTTTTGCTTTGGTGAAAAGGTCTTTGGAGCGTCTCCTCACCTACATAGGTTCTGCTTCTTTCGACCGCCTGATCCCAGTTGTTATTTAAATAAATGAATAGCTAAGTGGCCTCGGCTGTGTCGATCTCCTGGAGAGGTGCGGAGAGCCAATTCCCCCCCAATAGAGAGGGGCCAAAATAATGCCGGGCTTTGTGCGGGGATCTTGCTTCATCCCCCTCCTTGCCTCTTTGCCATGGCCTCACGGGGGAACCACTCAGCCCCTTCTCCCATCAGTCTGAAAGATAACCACTCCCTGATTCAAAGTAGGGTCACACTTGTTACTTTTATCAAATTTGCTATTCATCTCCTGAAAAAAAACGTGATGCCCCTCACCCTGGGCCGCTGCAGGCTTGAACAATGAGCTCTGCTGTTTCCCACAGCGACTAATATGAAGGGCATGTATTTAGTCCATTTCAGACTCACAGAGAAGTTAAACTGCCGACCTTGTTTGCGCGTCTCCCACACCCTCGGTGCTGTTTTGTCCCTGGTTTATCGAGTGTGCTTGCAGCAAGGCAAACAAGAAATATCAAAGCTAACACTGGCCAGAAATCCCACACCTCATCTTGTTGTTTTAAATTATACCCCCAAGGAGACGTTTTTACCTTGACAAGATATTTTGAGTCTAAGACATGAAACAGGATTAGACTTGATGGAAGAGAGAAAATTGGACAAATGGTCATTATTATGCCAGGCTGCTAGATGAAATGTTCACTGTGGCATGAATGAAACTAGTGTCATTATGAGGCCCTGCGTCGAGAAACCAACAGATCAAGAGAGAGGTGAGAGTTATGGGCCATTATCCATTTGTTAATTGTGCTGGGCTGGCCATTATTCCTTCCACCTTTAACCTTAGTAATTTCCTGAAGAATTTTCGTGTCAGTCAGTGTCGTAGCTACAATGGATTGAGGTGGAAAGTAATGGAGTTAATATGAATACTTAAATAAATAGTTTCCTCACTTTGCTCCCATTTGCTTGGCTTCTTTCCGGTCTAATCACTACTCTTAGTTCCATCCCATCTCCCGCTCTCCTGTCCTCATTTCACCACAGATCTGTCATTTTGTTTGGAAGATGCTGCTAATTCAGTGCACTCACCTTCACTTGTTTCTTCTGTCTTAAAAGCTCCTTTTTTGCTCCTTAACCTTCCTCTCCTCTCTCCCGCCTACAATAGCAGGCGGCTGTCTTTGACAGGAGCTGGCTGAGGCAGAGGGTTTACAGCTCAGCGTAATTACGGCCCTGGTGAGTAATGCCTAAGCTAATGAAACATCATCTTGCAGCTCATTCACTACTCCCTTAAGTCTACTATCCACCATTCTATCTCTCCTCTCACTCTTTGTCTCTTCTGGGGTCTGCTAACTCAACAGATCAGTTCACCAATCTCCCATGTTGACTGTAGGGATTCTCCCTTCTTTCTGATATGTTGAACAAAATATCAAATTAAGGAATCACCGTACATCAGAGGGACTCTTGAGTGAAAAGCTTTGTCATGCCCAAACATGCATTTATAGAAATGTCACATGAACACACACACACACACACACACACAAGATTCACAGAACGCTTTATACCTCATCAAGAGATGCAGAGCCCTCTTGAGTCCTGTTATTTCTTCAAATCAACTCACGCATTTGTTTGTGTGTGTGTGTGTGTGTGTGTGTCTTATTCTGATCCGGATTAATATAACCTCTGATTTTAAATGTTATCTCTGTGAATCTCAACATTTTAAGAATAAGTTCAGCCCTCATGTCACCTGTAAGAGAGAATCATAGCAAGTGTTGCATTGTGGGCTGTAGAGTGGGGGAACAGGTGCTAGAGGGTAATTACAAACACAGCAAGCTTTTAATTATGCTCTCTAGTATGAACTGTTAATGAATGTCAGCCTCATGCAAATAGCACTATGTTTCCACAGTGTCGGCGCACATCACATGGCAATCACCTGCATGCGTGTGCACTTACACACATCCCGCAAACAAGAGAGGGATCACTGCAGTGCCCCCTAATGCTTTTGAGCAAAGCTGACTATCTTCTGGTAATAAAACCATAATAACATCAACACTGACAGTGGTAAAGCAATATTAATTCAGTTGAGAATCAAAGGAGGCGCTTGGTGGGATATAACCGGTTTTATGTATCACGAAAAAAATCTGCACATTGTACATCCAAAACTCCATCTCCTTAAGCGTGGCCTGTCCAACACCCCCCTATGAGAGATTGGCTGTCCTCGTGTTATGTCTGCCGTGTTCTTCCCTCTTGCTGTGGGCTCTAATCCCTGAAACATTCCACCCCTTGAGCTCATCTCATGCCATGATCCCACCTGACATGGATGGAGGCGCTGATAATTGATTTACAGGAAAATACCCTCATTTGATTTGACTGTAACCGTTCCTGTCCTGTCCTGTTTGTTTTGGTGTAATTGTGTTTATCTGTTTTTGTGTGTTTGTGTCTGTATGTTTCAGTGTGCTATTGTCCTCTGGCATGCATTCCATTATGTCTTTTGAATGGTAGAGAAAATATTGCTTAAGCTCTTCATCTTAAGTGTTTCATTCTTGGAGATAAACAGAGGGGGAGTGACTGTGAAGACTGCAGCGGCGTCTGTCTGCATGCTGCAAGGCTGCCTGGCTGTTACATTCTGTCCCTCCACATCTCCATCCCTCTTCTTCAGTCTCTCTCTGACGTGTTTTCTCTCCTTGTCTGCAGTTCATCTGCCAGTTCAACAACGTGTGAAAACATAGACTACCCAAGCCAAGTGTCGGACTTAAAGATTTTCATAAGGCATACAAGGAAGCTGCAAAATTGGATTACAGTGGAGGAGGAGCTCTTTCCTGTTGAAAACCCATCTTGTGATAGAGAGGACATTGTGCTTCATAGTGGCACAACATGAACTTGTCTTAAACCATGTGCTGGTGACCAACAATGCAGAATGCACCCAATTCAACATAAAGGGGAAACAATTCACATCAAACACTGTAGCGGATGATGCTCTATTCGCTGTTTGCACCCAAAAGATCTCCGGGGATCTTTGTGTTCTGCTGTTAGCCAAAATGCATGTACACAATTACTATATCAATACACAAATAAAGGGCTTGAAACAAAACTTTATTTACTTGATATAATCGCTATACTAAATTAAAAAAATTATGACGATTATATAATCAAGTCACGATTAAGAGATCACGACAATTATTTTTTCAATATTTTCCTAAATGTCTCTTCTCTTTGTTAGTCACTTTGATAACATCATCATTTGGCAATGACCGTGCAACAAACAGGACACATCTACAACTGGGTTGCAGGGTGTTTACTTCTTGTTTTGTTCTCGTCTTACAACAATGGAAATGTGCATCTATCAGCAATGTCACTTTTACTGCAATATGTGCTAACAGCAGTGCCTGGCCATAGCTGACGAAGTGAGACTGTAATAGAAAAATCCCTGAGGACTGGAATTTCATTATTTCTGTTATTACTTCAGGGATAAAGAGGAGGGATGAAGATACAACAGATCTTTCTTTTTTGTTTGTCAACATTTTTGCCTATTTATTGAAAATTAATCTTAATTAAAATATTGGTATGTCTATGGTGGACAATCAAAAGGTGTTTTTCAGACCTGAGCCAAAATTGGTCAGATTTTGTTCCAAATCCAAATTTTAACATAATTGGATTTAATGTCTTTGCCCTCCTCCAAAAGTTAAAAAGTTATTATGCACTGATTGAGAAAACAAACTCAAGTAAACTGAAAGTATTGTTTATATGATCCAATATGTTATTATGTTACATAAAAACTCATTATTTCTCCGATTATGATCTTTGCATTGTTGTAAAATGTGTTTGCAAGCCAATTTCACTATTCAGGGTTGACTGTATAATCAAAATGTGTATTAGCGTGTACTTGTCTTGGTTTCAAACCACATGTAAGACTGTAGCCTGGTGAGATACACATTTTCCATAAAGACGTGCACTGGAGGATATGAATGGACCCCTGTGGTCTCCATTTCTAGTGTTCTTTATTGTTTCTGGCTGTCCTCGGGCCATTAATGTCTGTTCATGCTAACAAAGAAGTAAGAACAAATATCAGCGTTCAAAGCAGCACGCAGTGTGACCCATTATAACCATGGCATTTCTGTAACATACAGTAGCCTGCATTCAGATCAAGTGCTTACATAAAATGTAATTATCCATGGTATTTCATTTGATTTACACAGTGAAAAATGTCAGTGGATCATGCGTGCGGAAAACAAGCACATCGCAGAGAATCTATGTGCAAAACAGGAAGACTGTCACAAGTTTCCCAACGCAGACCGTTGACATTTTGGTTGTTGGCTGGGATGCTCCAGTGCTCTGCTGAAGCTGAGCAGGCTCCAATTGATAATCATCTGCTTTGTGGTGGGAAGCACAGGGAAATGGCGCAGATGGCACTGTTTATAGTTTTATTTTGCTGCGGATGCTTTCTCTGAATAAGGAGCACTTTGCTGAATGCCAAGCTCTGTGGGAGAGAAGAAGCAAATTGAAGCCCTCCTGCACCACGCTCCTTGTCAGGGACAGGGCTATTGTTGTGTGTGTTCTCCAATTCCAGAGTGACAGGCGAATTCTGCTCATTCATTAATGTGCCGAGCTGGGGGATGGACAAGCCACTCGGGAATTTCATTACCTCACTCACTCATCCTTTCTGTCTTTCTCTATCTCCCTCACTCGCTCACTAACTCACTCAGGTTGATGTGCCCACGTTGATGAAAAGTGATTCTGTTGTTCTAGCAAATAACCAGGAAAAATAGTACAACTCCAATTCAATTAAAGGATAATGATTAAGTGTTTCAGTTACCGATAGCTTTCAGCCTGAATGAAACCAGCATTTCACTGATTCAACACTTCCTGAATAAATAGCTGACCCGAACAACCACGATATGTACACCAAGACTGACTGCTACTGTTTAATCAGGTAAAATCCGAGCCCATATTAAGTGAACAAATGGTCTAAATGTCATATTTGATGGTATTTCAAGGAGTAACAATAATGGAAAACAAGAAGTTCATTTGAATACAATAATGAAAAAATGGGCATAAGTTCAGCGCAGCCAAACTCTGAATAAATTATCACACCGTACAAGGAACAGAGCGCAGGGAACAATGCAGAACAGAGCAGAATGAGGTGAGAAAGTGTGAAAGGGAGCAGAAGGGTCGATTGAGAGAGAGGAGAGCAACTTTCATGTTGTTTGTGAGCACTAACGATGCTCCCTTTGGTGGTCCTGGCTCATGCATTCATCTCCATGACTCCTCATTCACCTGGTATCACCCTTCCACTCTGTCACGATACACAAGCCTTAACATGAGTTCTAGTGTTGTGCTTGTAACCGCCCCCCTCCCCCCGCCTACCTACTCTGTATGTTTTCCACCTTCAGGATCCAATTTGTCAGGCCAACATTTCACAGTTGTCTGTCCAGCCATGGCCGCTTTATGCATTTGTTATCAACAGACTGTGGGAATGGAAACAGACACGCGGTGCGATTTAGATCTCACCACACCCACGGCGATAAAAGAGGGTAATATGAGATAGTTTCCTCTTTCGCACTGACATTGGGAAGGACTTAACATATTGATATGGATGGAGTTATAGACTGCAATTTATGGACAAACGTGTCTGTCTTATGTTAAAACGCATAATTTGTTGAGCACTATGCTGAGTTAAAAAACTGTCATTGAGGCCATCTGAAGAGCAGGCTGCCACCCCCAACCCACGTGGCATCTTTCAGTGCTGGACATTGGCACTGGCAGCAGCCAGCATTAATGATTGAGCTGGATGTCAGAAACAGATCTCTTGCCAGGAGAACACAGTATCCATTAGAATGGGCTGATGGAGTCTAATATAAACAACTGTGAATAGAAAAGCTTTTACTTTGGCTGTTCACATCTAAACAAGAGAAGACGCTGCTCCATTCTGACCAAACTGTCCACGGGACAGAATAACACTTTGTCTAACTGTTGCTCTTCTGCTTTTACCTTGATATCGACTAAAGCTGGGAATGTTGGAGCGAGGGCCTTTTCACAAGCTTACTGTGTTTGAAACTCAGTTTGCTTTGCCAGTCCGTATTCTCCATACACTCACCTGACATCAATCACCCAGGCTGAGCATGATGGAGGGGGACTGTCAGCACCCACTGTTGTGGCCTTGATTTGGTAATACAAACAAAATAGGCAGAGGGATCACTGAACTGTTCAACACGAGCTAGACCGGAGACCACACCAAAGAGCATTCAGAAAGAGAAATGAATGACGAGGATGCGGATAAAAGTTTAAGCGCAAAGCAGGGGAAAATGATGGCACAGAAGAGATGGGGAGTGGAAAGCCTATAGAAATGCTGAGAGACTGTAAGAGACGCAAGAGACACAGCAGGCGCAGAGTTGCCGCCTGCCTAAGTTAAACCAGCAAAGCTGCTCACCCCATTTCCACTTGACAGCATGTCATCACTGCAGCTCCCCTCAATTTAGACCCTGCTGTGCATGGTGCAGTGCACGGCCATGTGACGAAAGGGAGGAGCCCTGGGAGAGATCTCCTGGCGCACATTGTGAAAATTCTATGAGAGCATCTGCTTAGTGGCCACCTGTATAATATCTTTTCTCTGCTGATTATGTTGGCGGTGTAACCTGAGCACTGCAGCACTTGGAGGTTGCATTTGGAGTCGGTATAATAACACAGCAGAGCTCCTAACCCCCCAACATAACACAACCTGAAGAAGCCCTCCCCTGCCTTTCACAGAGATGTTCAGGGGGTGAGGTCTCTCCAATAGCCCTTCCTAACAGACTTCGGCTTACCCTCTCACTGCATCAGAGATACCACCATGCTCACAAACCCCTTCCTGTGGTTCCATTATGTTCTCCATGTCTCACCGTGCATGTGGACAGGATGATGGGGCTGCTCGCTACAGGCCCGAACGGTTAAGGAAAGACTGAGGCCAAAGGTTTACTCTTCACCAGCTGTGTCAAACTGTAGAATCAGTTGAAACGTTAGCCCTCTCTTCAACACAGACAATTGTTCACTAAGCTTGGGTCAATCTGCAGTACACACATTTGTTTTTTTTCCCTTTGTGTAGGAGGGCGTCTTTGACTTTTTGCTCCCTTTGAATCTCCCCAAAGAAATCTCTTCTTCTGCATTACTTTTCTTTTGATTTTCCTCTTAGCATTTTGCATAACTAAGTTGACTTCTGATCTTGCGTTTGGAATTTGACTTTCAGATTAAGATTTCAACAGCGTATGATTTGAATTTTTCTGTTTGCATGTTTTCGCAATTTATTCATGTGATATACAGTGAATGATATACATTCAAATAAAATGTCCTGCAGGTAAATTCTACAAAATCAAGTATGGCATATGAAAACAAAAATGTGGAACTGAACAGTTTTTCATTAACCTTGCAACAAGAGAAGGATTGGCAGTATTTACTGAGCCAGCCTGTGTAACCTAGCACTACATCCCGAAGTCATGACACTAAATGTGCATTTATTATCCCCAAGGGATCCATTCATTAACAGATTCAGCCCGATGCAAAACATTCATGTTTCTAGCAGCTTTACGAGGCCCGTGCAGTAGCCCTATGGCACTAATATGAGGAGGTCCTGCTGTAGCATAATTGCCCACCTGCTGATTCCTCCATCACTGCGGTCTTACTGTTGTTTCTCCTGCACAGCCAAGGACCACACACTCCTTATTACACTCAATGGATGGTAACACACTAATGTCAGTACTGGTTGTCTAGCAGAGCAGAAATGGTGGCATCATTTCATTTACCTTGATTTACATTTCACCCGTGTGCTATTTGTGTAGGTCATGCACTCCATGCTGCAGTTATAGGGAGGCTGTTAGCTTTTTATGAAGGTGCAATGTCTGATGTGTGCTGCTCACTTAATGATCTGAGGCAGAGTTTTATAAATACATGCAGATGTTAAGCGCATTTTCACATTCAGACTTCATAATAAAACCAGAGATGATGGATTATGACATTGAGATTGATATGTAACAATGCCTTTAATATGGGACAATATCAGTGTCACAAAAGCAACAGCTTTCTGACAGTGCTGGTGTGTCGTCACCGCACTCACCCCCTTGACGATCTTTGTGTGAATGGACTGAGGTTTGTCTTATCTGCAGTGTGTCTCAGTCTCACATGCTGGCAGAGCTCCAGTCCTCTCCTCGCTTATTCATCTCTGTCTCCCACAGCAAACACAAACACACACACACACACACACACACAACATATAAAAGCATACACACAATAACATTTGATTCACTTAACACAGCGGTACAAATGAAACAAACCATATTCACAGGCACTAGCTAAATTTACACGCAGTTTTCAAATCTATAGTCTGTTTGTTCTGGTCCAAGTCAGGGACTACAGTGTTAGTGTTGCATTTATTCTTCTTCTGTTGTCTATCACAGCAAACCAAAATATATGAACAAAAGCCA
Organism: Brotula barbata; assembly: GCA_900303265.1. Taxonomy (NCBI): domain Eukaryota; kingdom Metazoa; phylum Chordata; class Actinopteri; order Ophidiiformes; family Ophidiidae; genus Brotula; species Brotula barbata. The sequence continues at coordinate 109,835 of OMNV01002630.1, forward strand.
TGAGAGAATATTCTCTGCAGGAATAAAAACAGCGTTGTGCTGCCTTCAGATGGCTTGGAATGAAGCTATATATTATGGTATGTACTAGAACAGCATGCTGACTTTCAACATGTTAATCTGAAGTGTTACAACGTTTCACAGTAAGTATTTTAATTGCTATTACAGATAGCAAGTATTTTAATTGCTATTACAGATCAAAAGTTATGTTGTCAGTGAGTGTTTTACATCAGACACGTTAAATCATTTTAAGTAGTGAATATCCAGGGAGTGTGTCGCATATAATTACCATAAAATTACCATTACCTCATGCAACAGTCACCGGTTCAAGATCAATCAATAGTGCAATCAATACAGTAGTAGTTGGTTCAAGACAAGACTGGATCATGTTCACACCACAAATGAACTGTTTCATAAGTCAGCTGGAACCAGTTCCTATAATCGGCCTCGTTGAGGTCGTTTTAGTCCAGTTTCCTCCCAGAAACGCCCAAATGAACCTAACCAAAGAGGGAAATCAGTGATAGTCTGACTAAATGAAACCAAAAGGTGTAGGTATGTAAACACCCTAGCTGAATTTTAAAAATCTATTTCTTCAAGATCAGTGCATTTTGCTATCAAAGCCATTTAGAATTCCATTTTTTTTTCAGTCCTTTGTTGATTCCCCTGCGGTGCACACAGAATAGACCAAACTCAAAATCTTTAAGAAAATATTCAGCTGTGAGAGTAAATGATGCATATAAATGTGCCACAGGTTTGAAAAAATGCTATGTAGATTTGCCAGTTAGGTGGTTCAGGGTACGGAGGAAGTAAATAAATAATCCTATTTAATAATTCATTGAAATTCATGTTGCTTTTGCCTCCAGCCTTGAAAGCATTTGGAATGCAGCCTGCAAGGGCCCTGCTTCTGACTTGGCGGTGGTGTGTGGCAAGATTATTGAAAACTGTTGGAAGCTCAGGCAAATACACATACACACACACACACACACACACACATGCATACGCATTCATTCACGAGTACACACACATAAACATACATATGTTTGATATGGATGATAAATTCTATGAAATATTTTTTTTCTTCTAAGACAGTCCCTCTCAATGTATTATCCGGCGTTTGCACTATTTCTTGCTATAATTACAAGATATGAGCTCCACATGTGTGAAGTTCATAGAGCCCCAGGCTGGTGAATATGTTGAAGCTGAGAAAGATGGAAAGTCTGGTACAGAGAGGCTGTAAATTGGATATGAAAGACGTTGGCGCTGTTGTGGGGTGGGAAAGATTAAGGATTAAAAAACATCTAAAGAGAAAAAAAAAGATCTATACGTGGAAACGCAAGTCGTGATGTTCATTCACATGTGGAGGTGTCCGAATATGTTCTGTCCTTCTACTCACATATAATTTTCCGATATCTTATCCATCCATCCATTATCTATACCCCTTATGAAAGTCTACCAGGGAATATAACAAAATATGAGAAAACAATACTGTTTACTAATAGGAAATAAAAATGTAAGAAAGCAGTGTCCACCAAACCGTACACCCTGCTCAGAATGTGGAATCACAGTGCCAATGTCCACAGTGCCAACGTGGCACTCACTTCACATGGTCCAAGGAGGAAGGGTAAATGTTTGGTCCAACACAAAGCAGCCAACCTGGAAACCACTCATAAACTTGCTAGCAATTTCTGATGCTGGGACTAGGGACGACAAACACCGCCTTCGAAAGCCCCAGTGGGTCAGTATCAAATATGCATTCATGCCTGCAGTAACTATAATTCCATTCTTCAGTCTTTAGTGTAAATTTCTATGCAACATGACAGTACTGATGTTCAGGCCTTCTTCCAACTCCTCCTCGTATTTCATCTAGTACGCCGCAGGGCCTGAAAGAGGAGGAGGGTCATGTGTAGTTGCCAATATTTACCCGAGCTCCAAGATAATGAGCTGTACAGGCCCTGAACTTGACCCAAGCACAAAAACCTATCAGCTGAACACAATGAACATTACCATCACCATACTCAAAGAACTATGATATGGTTTTACTGTGATATGGTTTAAGACAAACACAACTGAAATGCAAATCAAACTATGAATCACTGCATGAAATCAGGAAACCCACAAGATACAGCATTTATGGATTTGCGGATGTTTATTCATGACAGGTGAGTTATGCACAGTAGGATTGCGGGCCTGCAGGGCAGCAGAGCTCATTAAAGCAGGCTGTTTAACTCTCCTCTTCATAATGACATTTTTACAGAACGGTTCCAAGCTTTCCATGTCCTCTGATTAGACTGCAAACTGGTAGATTAGACATGACTACAGTGGATTCAGAGAGTAACTTGTGGGCTACAAATCAAAAGGCTCCATGTATAAACACAACCAAAGTCCTATTGTGTGCAAATTCCATCTGCTTAGCCGATCGTTTGACAAATGCTGCTCCACACAAGCGAGCAGCAACCTACTTCCGATTCCACTGATGTCAAACATCTTTCACATGTGTGGCGTGACACTTAATGGTTTATAATTTCATTTACAGATGTGTATAGTGTATTTAAAGATGTGCCAGAATGTAACAGCCATCACTCACTTTGCCACAACCAATGAGGAGGCTGTAATCATGTTGACACAGTAATATGGCCACATCCGTTTTTCTTTTACCAGAGCTAAACTGCTCTTTATGGCAATAAGACGGTTCCTATTCCCAGAGGCAACAGTCAGATTGCCTCGTATTGTCTTACTGCTGGGTTGTGGTGCAGAGCGTAAACACTGTCACCGTCACCCCCCATGCGTCTCTTCTCTGTTGGTTCTCAGAGCTATTATTTTTATCTGGAAACCCATACAATACAACACTACAGAGAGAGAGAAGAGACAAGGGGAAGAGAGCGAGGGAGGAAGAGAAAACTGTGATTCTTCAAAAGCTGTGATCGATGCTACCAGCATGTGTCTGTGTTGCAGCAAAAAAGGAGGACTCTATTGATCTGTTTCTATATTTTAATCAAAACTGCTCGCAATCCTAGAATTTCTTCTCTATCTCTTTACATTACCAGGGATTCACCAAGTTAAGATTGAAATGCCAACTGTCAAGCTTAAGGATATGAGAAAAAAAGTCATCTTTTTTTTTTTATGCAACGACAATAAAGGACACTTTTGTAAGTGTGACTGGGACAGCTTTGGCATCGTAATAATGTTTTAATGTTGATTCTTGACTGTTGCTCTAGCCCATGGCAATAATCTTCACCTGGGTATTTGCAGTGCCTCTACCCACATCACGAACAAATGTGTCAAAAAGCCAGAAAACAGCAAATCAGATTTAGAAAACAATCCCTGCAGTTATACTTTGTGTTTGTTCACCGGTGGAGTGGAATGTACACGTATGCAGGCAGAATATTAGAATGTGAAGGAAACACATTTGAGGTTAGAACTAATGGTACAATGTCACATTTGCGCAGATAGCCACAGTCAGAGGCCACAGCAATGAATTAACCTCTACGTGTATGGAGCAGCATGGCTGTAAAAACATTTTTTAAACAGTATTATATATTTCAATTTACAAATTACAAAACAGTAACATGTGAATTGTGTGAATATTTGTATGGCATATTCACAAGTTTCCTTTATTATGGCATATGATGCTCTTTATTCCAAGCACAAAACTGAAATACAAACACAAAGTTAGAGACGAGAGGAGAATGTCAAAATATGTCATGAGCAGGTAACAAAACCAGCAGATCGGGGCTGTGACAAAATAGTCCACACTGAAGACAAAGTTGATAATAAAAATTTGTTGACAATTATTTACAATGTGAAATTGTCGTGCGAACTCACAGTGTTTAAGAATATTTATAGCGATTTATTGAAGTGATGCATGACATATTTTAACCAGATGAGCGCTGCAGCCAGAGGCTGGAAAAGTTGGAAAGGAAGAAAAACAAACAGCAGATGACAGATAGTGGGAAGGAAGGCAGCTCAGCTCAGCTCAGCTGACAATCTAGGCTGCATTTTAACCCATAACATGACCAGGATGACAACAGTAGCAGACAACCCTCTATTTCTAACAATTATTACAAAAACATGTGATATGCAAACACACATTGCATAATGGGTTTTCCTTATTCGATGAACACCTGACCCTGTCTCAAAAATTACTCAAGTTAAGGTCCAAATTTAGGGTAGGGTGGGCCTAATATATCTATAACTGAATATTTTTTGCCATAATAAAACCTTTTCAGTAAAGGTCATTAAAAGGTATTTTCTAAAGATGGTCTCTTGTCTTAAGTGTTAGTTATGCCTAATATAACCACCAAGACACCAGTCAGTTAAGTCTTATTAATTAACTGCCCCATCAATCATCCAATTAATAGTTCCAATAATCGCTCGATCAGATGTTTATAAAAATAATCGTTATTTGCAGCACTGCAGCAAATCAGCAGGTATTGAGCCGCGTGGAGCCGAAAATGAGTCAATGTTTTCGAAAACAAGCTCTTCTTTGTATCTGTATTTTTTTTAAAAAGTCATGCAGACAGGTGGAGGAGACTGAGACACTACGCAATCATGACCACTATCCTGTAGCTCACAAGTTTGTAAAATGTGAGTCTCTGTAACCAGGACAACCATGACGTAGACATGCCCACTCACAGCACTCATAGTCTGCCCCATATCACTAATTCCGAGTTTCTCAGTCTGGTTTGTGAAACTGGTTTCGTTTTATTCACTTCTATGTTATCCTCAACACCACTGTGAAGATGCAGCATTTTATTGTTCAATACACAATGAATCCGTTTTACAAGTGATGGGTGGCAACTCTAACAACAACCATTGGCTTCTGGAAATACTAGCTATCATTGGTGCCATCTTCAGCTCGACATATGATGCCTGTTGAGCTGTTGTCTTTAGTCTGTAACATTGTGTTCATAACATAGATTTGTGTTGTTGGTGTGACCTGTTCTGTTGTGTATGCGGCTCTAAATAGATCGAATATGTCAAGCAAAAACATGTTGGTAATTCATGCTTTGATTTGAATTCATATGGATTCATAAGGGAGGCGGTGACAGCATCGGTGGCTTCCACAAGCTTTGGGAGAGACAGACGCAGGCAGCAAGAGGCAGCAAGCAGAGTTAATGCGTTCATGGAAAGAAAGCAAGTAAGTAAGCAATAAAAAAAAAAGATTCAATTCAAAGATTCACCTCTGACTTTGGAGCCTCCAACAGGACACAGAATGGATTTATTTGTATTATCTCACTGCACCAGAAAATCTTCTGTTCATTCTGGTCAGCAAAGCACGTTTACAGATTTGTCGACCTCCTGCAGGCAACTCTGCATCTCAACAGAACGGAGCGTGGTTCTGTATGATGATTTTCAAATCAGTACCAGGAATAATGGCCAGAATGTTGCCTTTCACACTGCCTGCAGAAAGCCTGACCGAATTCACTTTGCAGGAGTGAGAATTTATTTACTGAGGCAAGTCACTGACGTTGCAAAGCCTTCAAAGCAAATACAGGCTAAATAATGACTATGAGTAAAACAAGACAAAAGGTTACAAATGATACAGAAAACTTTGAAATTGTTTACATGTGCTAAAAGGGGTTTCCATCTCCTCTACGTGATGCTGAAGCAGTGAGGTGCACACTGAGTTAAAACAGGCTGTCTTGGATCTCTTTAAGGTCCCCATCCAGAAAAGCTCTGTTCTGATAGGCTAAGAGATTCAGTCCTAAAATGGCAACACACACACACTGAGTGCGGACCAAATGCTCACTCACCTCATTCTATGAAGGTGTGTCTATCCAACATCATGTTACATGCTGATGTCAGTAGGATAAAGGAAAAAGCCTATAAATGAACAAAAAAAGAGAATGATGTGTGTGCTTCCATTTAAACAGCAAGTCAATGTGGATGAGCAAATAATCTCACACAAAGCTTTCTTATAAAATAGACAACAAATTGATACAATCAAATCCAAAATGTGTCACCACCATAGGCAATGCAATTTCCTCTTTTCCATGATGGAGGCAGGATTTGTGTTTCTATTTTCTTTTATGGTGCAATCGTTTCCCAAACTGTTTCTTTTATGTGCGTCAGAGTCTGGTGAAAAATGGAAGAGACGCAGTATATCTTTCAGCACCAAGGCTAATCTGCGCTACACACACATACACATTCACACTTTAGAAGTTGCCGTGTGCATCGTTGTAGTCACACTTATTCATTTGTCCTTTAAAACTGAACAGCAGCTTGAGTGAAACAGGTTCCTAATAATTTGGGACATCGGTGGCTCATACGAGTTTTAGAGTTAAATAATCCTTATCTGAATCATTGCAACGGTTTGAAAGAAAACAACTGAAACAACATAAAACCATAAAAATATTTTTGCACCTTAAATGCACGGAGTGCTACCACCATGGTGGCTTTGAATGTATTCTATCTATTGATATTCTAATGCAATTGAATGTAAACCCACTCAAACAAGCCAGCAGCATAACAACGTCTCAGTTCCCCAGTCACATTATACTCTTAGTATGGAGCTGCAATCAAAGTTATTAGGAGTGGAAGCTTTGGAATAAAAACCCTCACACTGTTTTAATATAGTATATTACACCAAAATATGCAATTTGATAAATGTCACATTTTAAAACATATTTAATATTAACTTACCGAATCGTTAGATAAAGAATTACATTCTGACAGGAAATATGTTCTGCTGAGCTATTTTGTTAAAATCAGTATTTAATGTTTGTAATCACAGCTATTAAAAGGCAAAACCTCCTTTCTATCAGACTGAAAGTTTAAGGTTCTTAATTAACTCCTCTGTCCT
>OMNV01002630.1:119893-151785 GCA_900303265.1 Brotula barbata
CCTGCCAGTTCTTTGGGTCTGGGCATACTTATGAAAGCCCGTCACTTTGGATAGCCGGGTAGGAGTCACAAGTTCTCTTCAGTGCCGTGTACGCCAAGCTGGCTGTTTCCAAGCAGATATGGCTCTTTGCCAGATTTCCTAGTGTAGCATAATTGAGGTCATTTTCCAAGTCGTTTTCTGAGTGCAACTTTTAGAGATGGAATCAAACAATAAGGAAGCTGAGGGAATGTGGCTGATGAGAGTTTAAGCTTATGAAAATGAATCTTTTAGATTGAAGTGCGGCCGTGTTAGTTTGTGCCAACATGAGATAGCTGCATTAGAAAGAGCAGATTTTAAATTAAAAGCAATGGGATGAAGAGAGCAAGAAAAAAAGTGCTACTCAATTGTGGATTATTTTTTCATAGAGCAAGTTCTTCTCCTGTGATTCAAAAAGACAACACAGGGGGTGAAAATCAAACCCAATCTTATTCTCTTTGAAAAGGCAGTGTTGAGTCGAAGCTACAAAGCTCGAGCTTTACACAAAAATCTACTTGGTGATGGAAATGACACGTGTTGCCTTGCTGTCACCCAAAAATTCTGGCATGCCCTTCGATGAATAACTACAATGCTGCGTTGCAAAAGTGTTGGTTTTTTTTCTTTAAGGTGTGATTGCCGTCCAAACAATCCATCAGTGTATGATTCGAAAATCTCCACGATATAAAGCATGTAGTCATAGGTCCTGAACATAATGGGTTGCATCAACTCTGTGAGTAGGACACACAGGACCACCAAGGACACCAAGAAGACTGATGATAAATGTATCATCCATCTCTATGTGTACCACAGCTTTGAAGTGGCATCCAGAGATTTCATCACAATTCTATCATTTATCTATCACAACCATCACTCTCCCACAGCACAAATAACACAGGAGCCTTAAATCACAATCTTCTTACTTCCTTTGAAGGCTGGAGCTCATCACTGCTGCCTTTAAATGCAGATGATGCTGATAGTGACTAAAAAGGTTTTACAGTATTTATGATCGATTCAGTTTGCACAGGGGCCACATTTCCTTGTGCAAGTTCCAACATTTCTGTTCCGCATCTTAGAGAGAGGTGAAGTTTATAAAGGGCTGTGCAATCACCTGAATATAGTTTTTCATGGCTTATCTGGCCACAGCAGGAATTTGCACGGACCGAGACCCGGGCCCAGCTTTCTGCTCGTCGGCGCGCCACAGCCTCCCCCTCTTCATCTTATCCAAGCATCTCCATGCAAGCATGAGATGATTTATTCAGCCCAACTTAGCAGCAGTACAGAGATTTGTGAGTTAGTTATAACAAAGGTCTTTTATGGTCAACCACAAAGCCATAACAGCCTTTTTAACCTATAAAGCTGCTGGAAAATGAACAAAGCGGTACTGAATGATGCATTGCAAATCAAAAATGACCTTTCAATTCTTGACAGGACACTTCACTTTACCTACTGGGGAAACTACAGTAAAGGAACGTTAAAGGACAATGTCACTGTTTTGAATACTGTAGCCTATTTACTCGAAATGACAAATACATTGCGACTGACCATTTTCAAGGGCAGTATAGTACAGTGATTTAGAACTATTTTCCCTCGTCTTCAGGGAAGTGATTGGTTTTCTGTCATTTCTACTCAATTTCTGTCCACAGAAAAAACATGCAGGGTTGCTTATGACCTCTACCAAGGAGGTTATGTTTTTCATCCACAATTGACTCGCTGCCTGTCACATTTGTGTGGTCACTGTACATTAATAAAATATACACATATTTTCAACAGGTATTGGTATAGATTCAGAAGAAAATGATATCCACATTATGGAGGTAAAATGGATTTGCACGATGAATCTTACTTACCGCTGATTTCAAGATAATGTGAAATAACTATGGTTTTATTCTGGGGGAGAAAATGACTTTAGATTGATAAAAAAAAGTGAAATTATTTTGTTTGCATTGCATTTCTTAGTTGTGTCTATTTTATGGACACGACTAATTTGTGGATTTAAGTAAATGTATTGAAATTAGATTTCAATCAAAATCATTTGTTGCATGGCCATGCAGTCTGCAAGCCTTAACTTAAAAGTTTGCCTGGAATTTCCAAGAAACAAAGAGATAACATGACAGTACTTACTAATAACTGCAACGTTCTCAGACATGATCACTGTGATTACAAAAGTGAGGCAATATTCAAGTCTCAAATGTAAAATTTCCTTAGAGAAAAACCACAGACACAGTAACACAATGCCTTAGAAAATCATCAGATCAGTTGTACATCATTCTACAGCAGACTGTACTAGCATGGTCCTTCAATTACATTGATTGAAAAACACACATATTCATCACCGTCGTGATGAATATACTGCTTAAGAATTTAATTGACACAGATGAGTGTTGTGAATTATTATGTAGCCCTTCATAAACTACCCACGTGCTATCAAAACAAACAGAAAAGAAAGAAAATAAGTCCCTTTTCCACCTCAGCATTCAAACAGCTGAGGTCTGTACATTGTTCAGCTACTGGAAACAGAAGCCTGCTTCCGGCTGCACCTGCTGAGCCACTGTTCTTCTGTCCTTCCCCCATCGCTCAATGTCCATTTCTCATGGGAGACAACAGCCACGGGCCGCAGCGGTCCAGCAACCCCCCCTACTCAGCTCTGCAGCATCCCAGACCCTCCTTCATCTCATCCCTAGGCCATTTGTTTTCTTAGAAATTGACATTTTTGGGTTATACACACTGTGTAGTTGGTATTAAAAGCTTCTTCCGGCTTTGTATCGTACTGTATAGAAAACAGACTTTCAGTAAGGCTAGCTGCTGCCCATTAATCACTGCATGAGGAGTTAAGCTGCTGCAGCCCGTATCCCTTTGAGTGGCCGGTTGGGAGGACAGCATGGCTCTCAGATTGATTTTAGCAATGAACAAACATAGACACAGAGTCGGACAAAATGAGAGAGCGAGAGAGCGAGAGATAGAGAGAGAGAGAGAGAGAGAGAGAGAGAGATGATGCAAAGGTACCATTGGATGAAAGCAGAGTTGATCTGGCGTATAAACGAAATCAAATTGATACAGATGATCTTGCGCAAAACGTGCACCTGGACACATACGAGATGGGAGCAAGATACTTTATCTGTCTAGACCTATCAGACTCTCTTAACATTGTTTGACTATAGGGTCAGCGAGGACACCTCAGCCAATTCCAAAACCGACAAAAGCCTTGAGCCCCAAGCCCCCTCAGGCAAACCTACTCCCCACTGACCGTCTGCAATGTCCTTGTTAGAATCCTAAACAACAAAATAACCTCCAGAATAATTCAATTGTTTGGCCTGAAGCAGGAAAATGCTCGCACAGCCGTAACAATGACAATGCCATTTCCTCCTGGCGAATAACATTTCACATAACAATAGACAAATATTTGGCTATAAAACCAATGTTTCAGGGGAGAGCTAAGCTTATTGCGCTCTGCTGTTGAGCTGCTCCCCAAAGAGTGAGTAACAGTGCTGAGTAAGTTAGAGAAGAAACAGGAGAGCACGAGCACCGACCAAAATGAGAAAACTAAGTTGCCAAAACAACTCTCACAACAGAACCAAGTGTCCATGTGAACTGTTTAAAAGTCATGAAGTAAAATAGTTCCAAGCGATCTGCATATCTAAAATAAACACACAAATAAAGTGAGAAGTAATTTTGCTTATCAAAAGTCAGTTGCGCTCCTTTTAGTTATCTGTCAATTATGTAAATTGCTGTTCGGATTTCACTCATGGGGATTTTTTTCCATTAATGCACAAATTCAGAGGTGAGACACTGAAAAAAAAATCCAGCATACTTTCACACGGCGGGAGATGAGCCTCACAGTAGATTTAGTGCACTGCCGGCACTGAAAACAAATGGAGTGGATGGAAACAGAATTGAATTCTTCTGAGGAAAAACAGAAAAAATAAACGGGCCGGAAATGTATTACAATGAACACTGGGAATTAAATAAAAGTTCTAGGGCTTTGGCAGGAAACATGGAAAGTAGGCAAAAAGCCATTTAAACTGTTCTGCTTTTGCGAGCAAGATGCTTAGTCGATCAAAAAAAGGAGAGTCGCTGTGTTTTCACTGCAATCGCTGTTATTTAGACATTCATTCATCTTTGCAGCTCCATATCAAATGACAGCCATTATACAGAATGTATTACACACTGTTGTCTCATCATGTTCAAACACAGCGAGCAATTTATTCATCCCATGCTACATCCCAACTCTGAAACTGTATCTGCTGGGATATCTGCATGCCTGTGCTCAAGATCAGCTGCTTAGGTTGCACGGTCAGCCACAGTCAGAGTGTGTTCTGACCTTCTTTAGGAGTGATGGAGAGCCGTGCACCGTAATATATGCCCTCCTCACACGCGCACACACACACACACACACACACACACACACATTCACACGCGCACTCAATCACAAGATGAGGTTGGGGACACTTCTCAGCAGAGAAGCGAAAATATCATCAGTCAATAAATGCGATCCAGCAGCAGCAGACTTACCTTTAAGAATGCTCTTGCCATGAAGTACATCTCTTGAGACAATCACTGTGTAGAAGTTCTGGGAGAAGCCCGGTCTGCATGGGGCTTTAGGTGGCTGGCCTGTCTTAGTCCCCTGATAAGCAAAAAAAGAGCAAGACGGCATGTTAAACGTTAGCAAATTGATGTGGGGTCACAGGCTGATCTCAGCCTTTCAAACTGATAATTGACCAACAGTCTCTCGGACTACAGTCAGTCAGTAACACACGTTGCACTGTGTGGGGATCCACATCTGGGACTTAGAAAGACAGCAACAAATCTGATAATAGGTGTGGAAATAGTGGTAAAACAAGGGGGTATGTAGTTATGATAATGAGAGAAAATGATGACAATAACCAGCAAGGAACGCTTAAACATTCTGCATGACATGTTACTCTCACACACAGAGAGAGAAGAGCGATAGATTGAATGAAAATCCTCCCATACTTGACATATTCAATGTGGCTGCAGGTATATACTGTAAGCAGTGGGCTTTACTCTCTCCACAGAATGCACCTGCAAGCACCACTGCATCTCAGTCATCTTATCACAGCTTATAACGAGAAAACATATAGTTTGCTGGACATATATATATATATAAGATACTCAGTAGTTCCTTAACTGCACATCACCAAAACTCTATACTGAACACATCTGCGGAAATAACGCTGATTATGTTATCATTTGCATATCATAAGTTTTGTTTTGTAAAAATTGAATGTCTAAGCTAATTACAGCGTTAGATAAATTCTGTTACACAGCAGGAAGACTTCAAGAGATGAATGCCAGAGAGACGACGTGCGTCATGTGCGTAAAGGAAGTTCATAGCAGACGCACTGTATCCTCTGCAATAATGCGCCGCAGGATCAGGATGGAGAGGTGCTGACGAATGGAGTTGTCTGTGACTTTTATTGCGATGGGGGGGAAACAACATTCGAGACCTTAAAGATCGTAAAGTGGATTACACGCTTCGTGTTGCCTTCGAGTTGCCAGGACTGCAGAGGAAAGTGATCCGTGCACTGCTACTTTCGAGCTCTGTGTAGTTCCCTGCAAAGCCCCCCAAATAAGCAGTACAGCAGTGCAGCACTTCCACTGGATTGTGAGCCCAAAGATAGAATTAAAACTAATCTTACCGATGATGCAGCCACAAGTAAACTGCACGCCAGGATGACAACGCAGCCAACGTTCATCTTTGCCAAAAAATAAAGCGTGTTAGGAAGCAGGAAAAGATGGGTGTTCGCCAAATAGAGCTTAGTAATTCCCGGATTCGTTTCTCTCCTCGGTGCTGAGTAGGAGATCGTCCCTACTGTCTGGCGCAAAAGTGCCGCTGAGACAGGGATGCTGCGCTCGGTCCACAAGAAGCCGGTGCCCATTGGATAAGCGCGTCACTACAGCCCCTCCCACCGCACCGCAAGCACCGGAGCCGCGGTACGCCCCGTCATATCCCAAACACACCTCCAGGATCTATTCCACGCTGAAAATGCATTTTCCAGCCTATTTAGATTCATGTTTTTTTTCTACTTCAGATGCAGCAAAGGCGGGTCTGGCCGTTTGAGTGACAATCAACCATCCGAATCCTCTCATGTGTCCATCAACAAAGTGCAGTCTATTTCACACCCCAGTTACCCCCTCTGCCCCTGATCCACGCTACGAGAGCTGCAGGGTTATTAGATTTTTATTAAAGCGCCATGGAGGGATAAGAATGTTCGCTGAAAATGAATGTAGAATGGTTCGATAGAAAGTATGTCAATTTGTAAGTTTATCTGGTCTTATCTTTCATCTTTATATCTTTAAATTTTATGGGTGGACATTTTTTTTTAGCTTTTTATTAATTATGTATATTAATATTAGAAATAATAGTAGTAGTAATAATAATATAATGTAATGATAATATATACAGTAGGTTCAAGTGTTAATAGACCAATTAGCTGTTTTTAAAGTATTGATCATGACAAACATTACATACTGTCCTAAACTAGTCTAATACTACCCACACTGGATGTAATAGTCCACATAGTCCCAGTGGGCTCATTATAACCTTGGTTATAAATCCTGCCATTGTGAAGCTGATGATCATTTTTGTTGACATTATCTCTGACAGTGTGCGACAGTGTGTCGGTTGTAATAGTGCTGGAAGGTGTTTCTAATATTTAGAATTTTTTCAACTGTCCTGAAAAGACGAAGATACAAGGAAATATATAATATACATTTATGAGTCGGGGATAAAAAAACGGCGACTGCAGTTTATCTACAGAGGTTTGAAATAGACCTGCAAAAGTGTTGAGCTGTGCCTTTCAGTGGTTATAGAATTTAATAATGTTGACATTACAGGTTACTCAGTCTTAATGTGTTAATTTCCATATCTAAGAGGTCGTGACAGTTTAATCCCATCAAAAGGAATGGGGCAGTATGTGATGTCAATCAAGACAGCGCAGTATGTGCCCCTGTCACCGTCATTCGCTTTCCATCCTTAACCATCTCCCTCCGTGCTCAAGTCTCTCCGTTTTGGCTTCATTGCTTAAAATAAAATCTCCAATATAAAATCCCATAGGCTGATAATTAAGGAGAACTTCTCATCTACTTAACTGCAGCGCAGTGTGTGTTTCCGTCCAGAGGGAGGAATTTTTAAGGTCAGAGTTATCAGCAACACACTATGCTCATTTCTCTGCAGGGTGTTTTGCTTCTGTTTTTATTACACCCAGAAAACGTGCAAGAAGTCTGTAGAACAAAACCCACTGCTTCAAACAATGACTTTAATAAATAATGTCACTCCTTAGCATCACTCACTGGCTGACTTCCATTGCCCCACAAGGGACCAACTGTTAACAGGAAGCAGAGGGGCGAGCAGGAAGAGAGCCCCGAGTTCCTCTCTTTGGTTCCTTAATAAAATGTGTGAGTGGGCTGAATATGAAGCATCTTCAGGTGAAAAATAACACTTGTTTTTTAAAGTTCCCAGCACTGTGTTGCTGCTGCCAGCCCGTATAGGGAGTATGCTTTTATAGAATTCATAGAAAATAATCTTTGGCTACAGTCATTCTTGACTTTGTACTTGAATGTTCAGTTACTGTAAGAGTATACATATTATGATTTTACCGTCACAGCTTATATTGTTTTAGCAATGTTATATTATGATGTATTATTGTTCATTTCCATAATCCTGCTTTCAAAATACTGATTATCAATGTTGTTTTACACTATAGGGTTGACACTAAGTAGCTTAAAGTAGAGTGTGATCAGACAGTATATGTGATAATTCCCTTTAGATAAAATTAACTTATCAATTAGTCCACATGTTGACGGTAACCTTGTGCAGAAAGGCCAAAAAAAACCATGAAAAAATATTGTTCTGCTCTTTTTAAATGGCACTCCTTCAACGGCATTTTGCAATATAAACGCGTAGACGTTAAGAAACTTTAATCTGCAAAATACAGCCCTACAGTGGAACGTCTGTGTGCAAATAAACACAAAACTGATTTTCTACCAGTTAAGTGGTATAAATCGGATGCTAATTCCAACATCACTGTCCATGACAACAGCTCACAGTGCCTAAAACATCCACGTGCTGCCTCACTGTCAATCCAGCAACGCTAAGAATACTCCGAAAAACTTACGCGCATGCACTTGGTACAAAACAAAATAAATGAACACAAAACAGAATTAGTTACATTACGATTTTAAAAATAATTTCTTGGCGGGGCCAATTTTCTGTGTGAATATCTAACCACAGTTACATATCTACAGATACTAAATTGATTTGATTCTCTGCAGTTTCAAAGTCATCTTATCTACCAGCGGGGGCTGTGTTAATTACCACCACTGGGCCCACTACCGTTGCTACAGTTTGAGAACCAGTTAACTACTCTGTTCTAGTCCTGTGGATAGAGGCTATCAGCACTGACTTAACGTGTAGAAGGCCACCTTCATTGTGTTTCCATGCTGTAATTAGAATCATCTCTGTAGAAAACAAAGTAGCAGTGGCGGCCTTTCCCCTTTCTGTTAGAATTAGCAGAGACGTATCAGCTCGCCTCTCTTTATGCTTATGCTCACATTATCTCAAGCTTTTTAGGCAGACCTGCAGAGCCACGCTGAACATGCAGTACTCGTTTTGCCTCCACAGCAGAAATACCACGATATTCATGAATTTATTGTTTTGCTGGTTCAGTAGCCTGAAGATGGTTCTGACCGACTCTCTGCTCAGTAAATTCTATGTGGCCACAAGGTACTTTACTAGTTTCTGAATGCAAGTAAATGCTTCTTCTCGAGTATCAAGCATTTGCCTAATAAAAATACCATTCTGGGCACTTGAAGTAAATTAGTTTAAGGCCATGTTGAATTATTTAACAAATCTCAGAAATGGGTCCCAGTTCTCCTTTTAAATGGAAAAAGAAGTTAAAACACCTTTTTATAACTGTAATGGAAGCTTTTGACAAATTTATTCCCCAGCTTTTATTCGATGAATTGCATTTTCACCACTTGTGTTACTCCACTTCTGTTTTTCTCACACGTCTCTCAATTCTTTGAGTTCTATCCATCAGACCGCCTAGCGCTTAAGCTTAAAAGATGAAGCTGCTAGCCAAATATTAATAGTCTGGTTCATATGGTCACATTTATCATCAAGGCGCAACATTTGTATGTTCTTTCAATGAAAGCTTCATTAGGGATTTAATGATCCAGTATAAATAATTTGGAGACAACCAGTACATGATTATTTAGGTCTGGTGACAATAAAACAGTGGAGAATATCAACTAGATAGTGATTTATTTTACTTACGATACTTAAGATGTTGCTCATTATAAATGACATTTGTTCAGCCTCTCTGAACCAAATTCAAAAATGATAGAAGTCAGTAGTATTGGGTCCTGAATCCCTGTACTACAACGATTACCTTGTAGTACAGGGTTTCAGCCCGTACAAACACGACTGACTTTAAATGCATATTTGGTTGTCTGTGGGAAATAAAAGTGAAAAGGGAGAACACAGTGAATTTATGAAAGATTAAGAAAGCACAGAGTGAATTTGAAAGCTGTATTTCAGCTACAAATCCCAATGTCAAACTATCTGAATAGGTCTGTGGACTCGATGATCCCAGCAGACTGCAGTGATAAAGATATATAGCATGATGAGGAGAGAGGCAGCATCTCCTCAGGATAGTCATTTGTGACCCGACCTTAATGGAGCCCTGTATACAACTTCAACAGCGCAAAGATATACATTCTGAACACCACAATAAAAGCTAAACATATCTTGAGGATTCTCACTCCCACATAGTACTGTGTGTCATGTTATAAAGACATAATCAATCAATTTTGATCAATGATCTTCATGTATACCCACAACATTCCCTCATGTTTTTAACAGACGTTTCAAAATAAACTGGAGTCAATAAAAAACTTCATCCCGAGGGGCCAATCAGAAATAGCATACACATAAACAATCAGGTTCAAATGTCATAGGAAACGACCTTCTGAGGCGGCAGCTAGATTTCCCTTTACTTTTGCATTTACTTCACAGTGATCCAAACTATACATACCTGTAGAGTTTTTTCACTAGTATCTGCTTATAAAAAAGGAGAAATGGAAAAATTGAATCATGTCTGGTTCTCATGGTGGTTACTAGGAAGCTTCAGAAAGCTGCTAAGCTGAACATTATACCTTCTAGAGTAATAGTTCATATTTTTTAGTAAGAGTACATTGCATAATAGACGTTACTCTGGATGCAGATAATGTATGCTGTACCAGGAACAGCTTACTGATTACCATTAATAAGCAGTCAATATGCTCTCTATAGGACAGATGGGGGTAGCTGATAGGAAAGCCAAAGAATTTTTGTCACGCAATTAGGTCAACCGTACACAGTATGTCATCATCATTAGTGCAGCGATACAATGGAGAATCTGTCACTTACTTGTGAACTTTGCTTTTATTCACAAGGTGTAAAAGCCACAGGAAGTTCATCGGCACAACGTTCAGCACTGACGCTGATGATGCAACTATTGCAATGTTTTCAAATATGCAGGGAAGTATTACGACTTACAATCGATGTGAAACTTCCCTTACTGCTGACCAATTAGAAAAATTCTGACATTTCCAGAGTTGTATGACAGGCAGATAAATCAACTAAACTCACAAGTAGAAAAAAAAGTATTTAAAAACATTTTATTATTCAAAGCGTCGCCAAAATATCGAAATGTTTCAAGCTCTTAAATCAAGCTGCAGATTATTTAAAGGAATAGAGTTTTGCAGCCATATAGGAGAAAGCCTTTACAATGGGATCCTGCTCTTCAAATACAACCACGCTGCATATTTTCCATCTCTCCTTGCTCGGCCTACTGCTGATAAGCAATATCAGGTCTGTTTATTTGATCATGAGTTGGTACCTTCCAGAAAACTTGGCTTGAGGTGCCAAAAATGCAAGGGCCGGCCCTGAAGTCATGTTGAAATAGTATCATTACAACAACATCAACATAATACATCACTATATGCATAGAGCCTATATTTTTGAAAATCCAACATCAGCCAATAATAATCTCTGCCAGAAGCTGGATATTGTTTTGCCCCTTGCACACACAGCAATGATATAGTGTGCAGTTTGCTGTAACAATAATGTATGAGGCTGTTTGTCCCTGAAGATTCAAATTGATATAGTTTTCATGCTATGAATAGTAAATTAATACACACTAAAGAACTGAAATGCAGCAAAAGAACGTAGGCGTCATTAAACCATAGCGCAAATTCAGCACAAACTCCTCTGCTGCTTAGAGAAGGTTGCCTATTCTGTTTTTTAGGAAAACGCATTTTGTTTTGTTTTTAGGGGTTCTTTTTTTTTTTTTTTACAAGTGAATCAAATATTGATCAGTGTTCAAGAGAAATGCCTCAAGGCTGCAGGAAACAAATGATCTGTCGATAAAAGACAAGCAATACATTTACTCTACCCCTTTTGGTTAGCAGTAGTCTTAATATAAATCTAAAACTCTTTCAACCATGGACTGATTCCTTTTAATCGAGGCCTGATTAGATAATGTGCTCAGTTTAGAAGCCTCCACAGAGACTTTTGGCTTGTAGAATCTAAATAGCAGTGAGAAATAATTAGGCAACAGGTGAGCTTCTATTAGAGACGAGCTACATCTGTATAGCCCAAAATAATGACACAGGTCTATGGGGTTTTTATCTATATTTAAGGAAAGGGATGAGCTGCAGAAACTGCCTTTATCCATAACCTTTTGCTTGCCAATTCAATATACCATGATTGGCTGATAGGTGCACAGAGAGCGGTTCGACAGTGATGGATGACGATGGACATCGTTTGATTTTCATTTGAACCGGAACATCAGAATCTACTTCGCCTAATTAACCTCTCTGTCTGTTTCCACTTGGCGGATTTCCCCAGCCACACAGAAAAAATGCTCACAGCCCATTTGTCTCCAACATATTTCACACATAATTTATAGACTTCAGAGGCAGTTGTCATGGAAATTGATTTGTTTAAGAAACATCCACGGAGACACAGTGTACTGCATGTCGGTGGTCTTTCATTAACCCCTCATTTTACTGAATGCGGTACCGTTCATGATGATGACATTTTGATGTTTGGGCGTGTTTGAGCTGTGAACATCCTTGATATTCAAAATTTGAGGTGAGTGCTCTGACTGCACGGATGCACGCTCTAAGGTTTGCTTTTGTGTGTATGTGCATGTCTTGCTGTTCCATGTGTCAAGAATATTCCTGGAAAGCTGATGTACTCTCTAAAGGGACTATAATTACACTTATTACAGACTGTACAGTGGCATTAAGCAAATTTATGCTTGCTTAAGCAAGAAATGCAAGCACAGCTTTTACATGACTGCGTTGTGTATTATTGCGTGGTGGGAGCTTAATTAATAAAAGAAGTAATCTTGAGGGAAGTTCTATTCAATAACGGCAGCCCCACAAATTCTAACTGTCTGTGAGGAAAATGCAATAACACATAAAACTGTTGTGTGAATAATTCAGAAGCAGAATGCATAAATAGTGGATTAGGTCTGATTTAATTATGTCTGTGTGAAAGCAGAGCCTGGCGTTAAACAAATAAACACAGGCAACCGGAATGATGCAGTTCAGCACCCAAGTGGCAAGGCCTTGCAAAGGCGCCAAAAGCAGGCTTTCAGTAAAGATGAAACAGAACCAACACCATTTAACTGGGGCCAGAGACAAACACAGGTACAATACACAGAGCTCATCTTTTCATTGTCATGTAAAGAATTGGGACGCATTCCTCTCACTGAAGCGCATCCAGAATCATTTCTGTGGGAAGATCATTGTTTTGTTTACTTTTAATATTGTTCTCTAAATTCTCATTTGCACATTGTTTCACTTTGATAGAACACTACTGGACCGATGATTGAGCTCTGTTTCCCTGAAAAGTACTATAATGGCTGCCTGCCTGAGTTAGATGCATGTATGCTTTCCCCATTCATTTTACACATTATTTATCTGGTGCCGAAAGCTGCCAGCATATTGGCTGTCTTTGATTTGCCGTATGCAAATATGGAAATGAAATATGAATACGTGCATTACCACAGAAATAAGTCTGCAAGGTGGAATATGGTCAGAACATTATCATCTTCATGTTTATGGGCTTAAATTGATCACGTTAGCATTCAGCGCGCCCATTTGCACTCTGATGACACTGCACTTGATTTGTGAGACTTGGAAGAGAGCAGAGGTAGCCAACCTGAAAGGGATATGGAGGAAATGTAAACTGATTGCAGAGCTATTATCTGTTCAAAGGAAGCCAAAACGAAGAGCTAACGGTGAACTGAACATCTGATAGACTTCAGGTGGAAGAATAGAACCTGGCAGTGGAGCAGGGAACAAAGTTTCATCCACAGCTACCCGCTTTCACACGGAACACCTTTGAAAGCATGTGCCCATAATAAAACCTGATCAGAGGAAAAATATGCAGCTATTCACGAGTGGTGTTTTTCAAAACTTTTACATACACTTGTGTTGCATCTACAGAAGCTGTAAAGGCTTAAACTTTTGATTAATGCAAATGCAACCTCGGTTTCATCGTTGACCTTGCATTTAATTTTCCAGAGTTGTGTTGCTGTCTTGCGGAAATCGTCTTATTTTCTCAAAGCCTGAAATTAACAGAGTCCTCGTGTCAGGAGCCATCATCTGTTTAGCCTTGAGCAGCATCTCCCATGCAAAAACCGGGTATGGGTGTCATACATTTTACCGTATTTGAATTTGCAATTGCCCTCTGTGTCTCATTCCAGGTAGAGATATGAAATGTTGACTGCTCTCTTCTGGGGCTGCAGATCACCCCCATCCCCCTGCTCCCATTAAACGACCTCCCCCAACTACTCCGCTATCAAAGTGCTGGCACAGCAAAGTGGAGAGGGAAGCGGGAGAGGAAAGAGCGGGAGATAGATGGTGGGAAATGTAGCAGGAAAGGGATGTGTGCATCAAAAAAAAAACATGCTGCTCTCTAAGGAGGAAGGGGGTCTAAGAATTCTGTGTGGTGAACTTAAACTAATAAAAAGCCATATTAAAGAGAGAGAATTTGGGTATTTGTGTTAGAATACTAGAAGAAATGTAAAAAAAAATGTAAAAAAATCTGTGGTTAAAAATGCTCTAGCTTTTTAGGATTTGAATCTGTAGTGGTTTCAGGCACTGAGGGTGTGACAAGACAGCTGATTGTGCAGTAAGTGGTAATTATATAGCACAGTCTGCGATTTACTGCTGAGTGACAAATAGTCTTCCTGCTGTACACTTGCCTATCTCACATCTAAAGCACAGCGGTGAAGCTGCGGCTATGTGACCACTCTGAGAAAACCGACGTCCGCTCTGTCATTAAGATGTTCTCAATACAGTCACTTCAATGGCAGAGACGGAGACCAAGGCAGTCGTTAGAAATGGAGACGTTTAAATTTAACGTAGACAAAGGTAACGCGTCTTAGGTTTTCCCATACATAATGACAGAATAACACATGGAACTAAATTTTATGAGACTTGGAAAGTCTCCCAGTGTCTTCATTTCTGTGTCCGACATTTTGTGCTTTACATGTGCGTCCAGATATGCTCTTTTCTCTACTCTAGTTTTTTTCTATCAAATTTGAACCACTACAGATCACCACAGACAAATATACGGAAGTGATGCCAGGAGAAAGTACACGCTTTAGTGTCTTTCGGTAACAACAATAATGTACTCGTAATTAGTTTGAATTGTCCATGAAATTGGAAAAATAAAAATGTTTAGATTCTGGATGAAATCTCCATTATATGGCCTGAGTCTATTGTTACTTCATTCCACTTGGTAATATGACCTCAATTTTGACACAAATCCAGCTCAAAGTTTCAAATAAAGTACAAATGCAAGCATGAACACAAACAGCAATTGACAACACTCCAAAAACAATCAGCAGCCGTAGCACCTGATTCACGTTAACAATCACCTGAGGCGCATTCAGAAAATCCTTCCATTAAAATTGGTACATTTAAACTTAAGGCAATATTTGTGGTTTTAAATGCAAAATATGGTATATTATAAACCAACAAATTGTGATATTCCACCAAACAATCCATATACAGGGCAGAAAAAATTACGTTTTTCTCACCTTTATCTCGAGCAGCAGCCATTTTGTCCAAAAAGAGAACTGGACTTCCGGTCTTTTTCTTTTTCTCTCTGACCTATACGCTATTTCGCCGCTGAAAACGAAATGAGAACTACGCCAACTGCTGGACAAATCTGACATAACAGTTAAACTGAGATAAAGCAGAACACAACGTAACGGCAGCACGCAACGTAACGGGGCTTCTTTATTTTTACCGCACGATCTGATCCTGCTACATTGTCGACTCATTTATACTGTAGTTACCAAGGTAGTGTGCGCAAGCGTCGTGGATCAATTATACAACGATGCACATCTCCATTATCGATTTCCTCTCACCAGTCTATATTCCTGTTATTCTCCACCTGTCCACTAGATGTCACTATTGAGTATCTCGCCTTTGCCTGTTCACCTGATACACACATTTCCCAATTGTTTGCCTAGGCTCTTTCCATTTATGTGTGTTTGCGTGCGTGCCTGTGTGTGTGTGTGTGTGTAAGCGTAAGCCTGCCTCCATTTGAACATCGTTTATCTCCTTTACCCTTTTGGACATGTCTGTCCCATAAATCTGCCTTGTTTGTTTACTTCATTAAAGACTGTTTTTAACCTTCAACTGCTAATCTTGAGTCCTCTTTGGGCCACAGATTTCTGGCCTTTGTGGTGAATAATGTCAGAGTTTCAACGCTTTGATACAACCTTTTCTAAGGCATATGCCCAGGAGATCTAATAGAACCACACTTTGGGTTGAAATGTGGTCAAAATGTTAAATCACTGGTTATAGATATAGTTAAAATTTTCACAAGCCTGTTTTCTATGAAGAAAATTTCTTCTTGAAATCATTGTTGCAGTTTTTCATGCCTATAAAGACAAGAATAAATGTTTTCACATTTAATAACGGACTAATTTCAGTGCATCAAAGTGGAATAAATAATGACTCCCTAATTGTTATTGAATGAAAATCACACACAATTAAATGTTAAAAACAGTGGCTTGTTTACACAAATCAGGCTTACCAAAGCGATAATCTTTCTTCTTCCTGTTAAAGGTGATACCATAATTTAATAACTAGTTTCTTAGTCTGACACTGTGATCCAACCATCCAAGCCTCCACGTGAAGTCAATCTATGATCGGTTCCACGTTGCCACCACAGTAATGATGGCATGTTCATCTTCATTCCATTTTTATTTTTCATTTTGCAGGGTGAGACAGTAGACGAGGTTGTGTTTGTCAATGAAATATTCCATATATTTACTGACATCAAACACAGGCATGGTAAGTCCTCCGTGTTCCTGCATTATTAAATAACACTAATTCATATGACAACGACGCTGGAAGTGGAGGTCAATATATTTTTTGCTTGACTATCTCACAGTACCAGTCTGATTTGGATGAAAGCTGAGGACTGCATCTCAATACAGATGGGCTCAAAAATTGACCGTTGGAACTTTATGTGTGTGTTTGTTTGTTTTTTATTAAAGCATAGCAGTGCAAAACGTGCCTACAGCTTTATATTGGGAAACATGTGAGAGAAAGAATGTTAGCATGAAAAACAATTATTTGCAAGGCCACCAAACATGGATGTCTGCCCTTACCCGAGTTTAAGGAACACTGTTTGCTTCTTCGATGTCTTCATTATTAATTCAGCAGATAAACAGATTAACTGTAGTGAGATTTGGATTCAACAGAAGAACGTGTGATTTAAATATCCAGTTTCAGTGCTGCCATACTGTAATATAAATTCAAGCTTCCAGCCTTTTTGCAACATCATGTCAATAAAGTATGAAATCAGATGCATTTCACATTACAAATGCTAGGATTTACCATATTTCAATACTTGAAATAGTCTGTAATAAGTCCATAAATTTGGTTGATATGAAAAGCTGTTGTTGACTTGATCATTTCAGAAGAAGAATACACCCCAAGACTGTTTTTGTTAACAATATCCGCCCAAGGAACATATCCAAAATTAAAAATTAAAGTCTTATTACTCTAAATAAATTGTGTACTCCTTGAACTCCATCATTTTGTAATTATGTGCTTCCGCGGCAACTGCTACAAACCAAATGTTGACTTGCCATCGTCAGAGGACTGTGTATTGTCCTACACATTTTCAGTTTATTTTCTAGCGAATCATTCTGTATTGGGTTTCAGGTTGTGCAACAGTTCTGAGCCACCATGCAAAGATGCAAGGACCTTCATGTTGTCCAGTGAAAGCTCCAGCTGGCATAGGCTCAGGAAACACTTTAAGAAATGACAATCAATTAGTGAAGCAGTCAGTAAATTGATAATTCCATCCATCCATGTATCCAATCTGTTACCTATCAAGGATGCTGATGAGGCAAGTTGGAGCAGCCCTCATAGGAAGAGTAAGCTACTCTCCCATCCTCCACCGCCATGGCTGTCAGTTGATGGAGGTTTAGTTGATTTGCTTCCTTCTTCCCTGTGACAAAGGAAATAAATGGTATTAATTCTGTATTTTATCATACAGGCTTTGTCTCTTTATCAATAACATTAAGCAGCTCAATGTACAGTAGCCCATTCACAATTGATATTCAATAATGGTCGTAGGAGCAAAATTACCGCACACTATTTGTAACCAAGGGGGTGATTAGTTTACTGACAAACGATTGCACATCAGTATTTGTGTATCGGATGCTGCCTCTTTACTTTGCCTCACGTATAGAGGCCTGGTCTGGATCTTAGGGTGTTTCACCTGCCAGGACAAACAGGTTTTGATCGCTGTGGATGTGTGTTGTTGCTGCAGCTATTGCAACAAACTGTGACAGCGTGCATGTCAAGGTAGTTTGTTGTTTTGTCACAGGAACGGAGATAAGCGGACAAATTGGAAACCTCATCTCAGGCTCCCATTCATTAAATTCATCAAATACGCAGTAGACAGGTGCATCAAAAAGGTTACCCTGGAGTCTGGAACCTCAAGGCCTTCGAGCGTCGGCTTAGCCTCTCTGCTGGTTTCCTCTGGTATGCGCTGTGTGTATTCCTCTGTGTATCATTGGGAAAGATGCACACTTTTGGGCCATTACATCACTTATTCTCTGTGACATCTTTCATGGTGTATTCTTCTGCACTAATGATTTGGTCCTTTGGCTGACCCACACATCTCTACAATCGACTGGATCTGGAGACAGAATAGCTGAAATCAGCCAAAATCCTGCATCACTTCCATGTCGCTTAGTTTTGGACATTTGTCGTTCAAATTTACCAGATAGACGATATGTCAGATTACTCATTTGGTTATAGTTTCTGTTTCCGGGAAGCAGCCCTTGTGCCAGGTAAAAGGAAAGGATTGTGCACCTCTGATCCCTCTGGTGAAAGTCCTCTATAGACCCTGGGTAATATATTGGCTGTTGTTGGGGTTGCTTTTGGTGTCTTGGCTTCAAAGAAAGATCACACTTGTCAAACAATTCAAAGCAGCTCAAGGTATAAATAAACCAGGTGCTCTGGTAAGACGGAGCTCTCTGGAAGGAAGGACTCATGTGGAGAGAAGGTCTGGTGACAATTCTAATTGTATTAGAAGCCACAAAAAATTTAACAACAATGTGGAAAAATTGTTCCCTTGCTGTTGATTTTAGTCCTTGAGGTACAAGTGGTTCCATTTTGACATTAACTCTTAAGCACTGGCAAATAAAGTGGCAAACCCTGAAGACAAACCCTTCACAAGGATTTAGGATCAATTTAATGGGCGTTTTTATGAGCCTTTTGGAACCAATACATAATTTAGATTACCACACAGAAAAGCATAAAATATTCATAATCCATAGAAAAGTTATGTTACAAAGAGAAACTAAAATCCATTATAGTAACCCCATTTTGAACATTTTTAATTCTCTATTTATTTTTAAATTGTCTTTATTCTGTAGCGTTGGCTATCATTTCCCCCAGCATGCCGTCTCATATTAGGATTTAAAATAAACCTTTATATTAGATTTAGATTTACCCATTGTGTGTAACCACGGAGTGTAAAAGGTTAATAAGCTAAATTTTCAATATAGGTGCATTCAGCAGGTTTTTTTTTCAATATTGATATTTGGTTTATTGTGTTCTTAAAGTGCCAATCTGTTCAAGTTTCTCTGCATCCTTACTAGCCGAGTATCACAATACTGTTGATATAAAATAATTACTTAGGAGGAACAAAGACTGAAAATTCACAGGGTTTTCCACCCCACATTCAATTTTCTCTACGCCTTGATATAAATAATACATTTTCCTAGTTGTGCAACTATAGCAATAACTTAAATGCCCCACATGTCTGTTTATATATATCTATAATATGGTCAGGTACACCTGTTTAATTATTGAATGCAGAACTATTTTTGTGCTTCTTTCTCCTCTGAGTATGGCTACATATCGTACAGTGCAGCAGGTGATGTTTTCATCCAGGTCTTGGTGTGTGACTGGGGTTTTGGTGACACCTTTCCTTATTTCCAAAACAATTCTAAGTGTAAGGACAGTTCTTATTGTGGTTGTTCCTATGAGTTTGGGAAGAGTGTTGTTCCGAACTCGCACAGAATCGGTTGAGAAAAGAATGGAAGTGTTTTCCTACTCAGTGCCGCCAGAACTTGCTGTCTATATACTCAGGATGGTATGAGCCCCTGTCAGGTGTTTATAGAGATATCACTTTATTAGCTGTGGATGACACCAGACACACATAAGGGCCCACCATCTGCTCCCCGAGCCTCGCCAAGGTTAAATATTCTCTTGGTGAGCTAGAGTGGAAGGTGTGGTGATGTGTGTAAGCAACAATAGAAAGAAAGGGTTGAGTTAGAGGAAAAAGGGAATACCTCTCATGGCCTGTAATGGACTGAAGGCTACTGAATAATAAAGACGGTCCGGCTAAAGAGGGAAAAGTGTTACAGTTATAACAACTCAGTGCAAGAGAACTTAGCAAGCACTAAAGGGAATAGTCATCTTATTCACACAAATTTATAGAATACAGTGCATTTTTAAAGGGTTAGAAGAGGACAATTGCATGCTTTGTGTGCATGAAATCCAGATTTGCTCATACGAAAACAATTCCTGTATTAGTATTCTGTAATTCACCACCAAATAATTGGACTGCATTCAAAGATGTCGCGTTGCCGCTCGGTGGATTTATGTTGTTTACTACTTTAGGAGGTTAGGACATCTTCTTTGATCGAAAAAGCCGTTCTGCCCCATTTCATGCCAGTGTTCAAGAATAAACAAAGTACGAGAGCCAACAGGTATGACCCTTCTGGAACTTAGTAATTGCTGCGTAGATTCTCTGCACGTCAAACGCTCACCCCGACACCAGGGTCACCTCAGAGATGAGGGGATTGGCTAATTTGGCTAATTACCCTGGTAGATACTGATGAGTTCCTCCATTAGCAGGGTCACACTTCTTCCCTGGAGTCCTAATGTAGTAATGCAATTAGAAATAGCTTAGAAATCAAATTCTGTGTGTCTTCACTCTGACATTTCTTGTTTTGGAGGACACATCAACTTAATGGCACTGAAAGGAAATCTAGGACGACTGACATGTACGGCGCAATGTTATTTTATATCTGTGTATCTCTGGAATATGATGCATTGCTTTCAAAACATCCATTTGAAAAGTGCTTTTTGATGGAAAAAGACATTTTTCCTCCCAGCTGAGCCAACTGCATCAGCACATTCATCATGTTCATTGCCATTTGAAAGTTCCTGCTAACAGCACACCTTTGTACAGACCGACTTGTCAAGTTTTTTTCATTGCGCTGTGAATGGACTGGATCACACATTCAAGGCCATTATGCTTTAGGGTGAGGGATTTCAAACATCAAATTAAGCTTGGTTTGGTGCCATTTAACTGTCTCTGTCACGACGGAGCCAACTGGGTTTTTTTGCCCTTGAGATGGAACAATTGCCTGGGACCTCTACTATGATGCATTATAATGTCTGAATTTCAACCCTCATCCCAGCCCTCAGAGTTCCATGGTAACAGTCTAATAGTGTTTCACCGAATGTGTGCATGAAGAGATAGAGATAATAAGCCAAGACCAAAGCTGTCTACAGCATAAACAGTATGCATGTGCTGTATATGTTGTGTGTACGTGCATGCAGAGGTATTCTCCTGATATCCAAACAGATTTCTATTAGATGAAAAGCAATAACAGCCGAGGGTGTGGAAAATGTCTGCCTCCAGAAAGGAAGGGATGCAGGGGCATGTCTCACCTTAAAAGACACAAATTAGAACCATGGATCATCTGAAGACTGAAGACACCGACTGTTTTATTTTATTTCATACAAACCACAACCTTTGAGTATGGGGGGCCAGATTCTGCCGGCCCTCGACTATAGTCCTCCTCCAGGGGGAGGTGGAGCGGGCTGACTTTTGTAGCGGTGTTCTGAGACAGGGAGCAGAAAGGAGGAAATGAATGGAGACAGGCTTTGCTCCCTGCTCTGAAGCTGTGACACCGCCCGGCCAGCTGTCAGAGCAGGTTTACTGCCTGTCAACCAGCAGCCTGGGATGGGACAGGAAGGCAGGGAGTGTGGGTCAGATTTAACAGGAAGTGCATGAGAGTACACAGAGGATGGGTTTTTTTGTTCTTTTATAGTCAGAAGAATGTATAGAAAGAGAAGAATCAGATGCACAAGCCGACAATGGTGAAGATGATCATTTTTTCTCACCTTCTCAAGAAAAAAGAGAATTTTCTCATGATCTGCAGAAAATCAAACGTGTCCCAACAGATTTTGCAACCCACCATCCTGCTGCAATGATCATTTTCAGTTGAGATCTGATTCGCCTCGAACACCTCCTCAGGGAAGCGGACAAGAGGGATGCTGATTAGATGTCCAAGCCACGACAGTCACGCTGACAGTAGTGATTCACAGTTTTTTCACCGTATCACAGAAAAGCCTTTTCTAAAAACACAACCATGACTTCGTCTCGTGTCGAATCGATTTCCACACACAGCTCACGTGATGATGAAAATGTACAAAGAAAAAGAAGTAAAGCTGTGTCTCAGAGTAAATTTACAGTTTAAAGCGTTGTTATTTCTCTAATTGTTATCTTATACGATGAGAAGCTGTAAAGTGAAGCTACAGTGTGAAGACCGTCTTCAAAGCTTTCCATGTGTCAGAAAAAAACACACGGGTGAGTCCAGCTCGCTTTGGTTTGGGATTTGGGGGTCCATAGATTGCTTTCACTCCTCTTCAAGAAAACCGTCCCATCTGGTCACTCGGGGGAAGAGACGGTGTGAAAATCTGACATGCTGCATTCTGTTTGAGGATTGCATTAATCCTCCAGTCATTCTCAAGTCAGTCCTCACCAGATGTCGACGATAAATATTGAACAGGCAGGCAATATGCGTGAGGGGAGAGGGCACAAACACACACGTGCACGCTTTAGTGGCTGCAACACACACGCACACACACACATGCCATGGATGAAAGCGGATATCAGGCCCTGTTTACAGCAAGGTGAAGTAGGGGACATACTGTCGAATTCTTTAACACCACAGACCTGACAACACCATGGGCGGAGAAGGCCGACAGTTCCTCCCTGGGCATGCTTCAGCTCTTTTTCTGTCTTCCTTGAACTCTATTACTCACACACACACACACACATACACACACACACACACACACAATCCCTGACCTATGTGGTGTGAAATGTAGGGTTGGAGAGGGAAGCAGGGGTGCAAAGTAAAGTGAGAGAGCTGTCAGAAGAATGCATTTGACACACACTTGACAGGACGAAAGTTCAGATCGTAGCCCTCATCACGCAAGCGGTGCAGCAGGGGCCAACGTCTCAATCCAGCAAATCGAGCACGAATCGAGCATTGTTGACTGCAGCCACGCTCTCCATATGTCCGCTGTTTGACCTTATACTGTGGCAAACACTGTAAACAGGAAAAACGCTCAACGGTGCGGAGAATAAAGTATATTTGACATCAACTATTTATATTCTAAGTTTAAGGAATACAGAAACCGTGACCGCAGACTGCAGATTCATTGTGCAGCGCTATCATGCGCTTCTCCTTCTTCTTCTTCTCCTTGATGTTTATCGGTATCTGATGAATCTGTAAATGCTGCGTGTCCTCCTCCTCATCTGTTAAAGGACAGCAGCTCAGTAAATGTGATCCCTGTCTGAGCGTATCATTTTTATTTTGCCAGATCTGAATCAATATCTGTATCTGGGCTTAATTGCATCTGTTAGCGGTCCATCGTAGGATACACAAAATGTTGCAAAAACATCAATACTCCTTCTTGGCTGTAAATAACTCGTCCCTGCCAAGGCGACGGAAACGAATTCAAAGTGTGAAAGTGTGAAGATCCTCCTCTGTTACCGGTGACACACACACCTCAGATTTATTATCTGACTCCATTTCAACTTAACTTGAGTGAGATTTATTTGATTCATTAATTTCATAATTAATATGACGAGATAGTGAGTTAGGCTGCAATAATATCAATTTAATAGTTTTGGCTGCTGGGAACCGGTTATTATTTATAATTTGGCAATGATCACACACACACACTCATTACTCGTTCATACAGGGCGTCCATATTTAGAAACAATCACAGCCGACTTAGCATATTCAATAAATTCAAGTCCTGCACGGCCGTATTTTTTAATGTCACAAATCTGGATGTGGATCAGATCGACTCTAACTTTTTGCGATAAAGACTCACCAACAGCCAAACAAACAATGACAAGTTGCCCGGAGGTAATAAGTAATGTGATCGTTGAGGGTTATTTGTAAAGACATGTTCTCCTGTAACCTCAGACTGTTAGTGATGAACGGTATCCCATCAGTTTCCTTCCCATTCGTCTCTCACCACTCGGGGTTGTCAGTGAATACTATTTTCACATTATGAAATAGAAACCCACTCTCTTCTCTGACAGTCGACGTACTTCTGACCTAATCAGGTGTACGAGATGAATACGGTGTGGCCGTGCGGTTAGGTCTTGATTGTCTTGTTCGTCTCTTTCCGCATTGCAAAAAGGTTGCTAATCAGCTTTGAGTTATGACAATAATAACGGAGCTTCCTTATAATTAGGTAATCAATTCAATGTCCTGTCAATTGGGCCAGATTAATGCTTCATTTTTGTTCTCTGTAGAGAACGATAATTGGAGGTTTCTGCCACTATTGACTCAGGTTGAGTAAACATCTGTTCTTTAATATTCTGTGTTGAGTGCATCCATGAATTATACTGGTGCCCAATTAACAGAGTACATGTTTAGTGGAGTATTTGGGAGTCAGTTGGGTCTCCGAGGACCGACTGATGGATGAGGTGCCAGTGTTCCCCTCAAAGTCTGTTTCAGACCCCTAACTGTACTTCCTCCATGTTTTCCTTCTGGAATCATGCACGGCACATCATCGAGTACAGCGAATGAACCCTAATCTCTCAACAGCGCATGAAATTATATCAGCAAAGCACCTTTTTCAAGCCCGAAGGAAACTTTGGATGTTGAATTTCCATTGAAAGACCACAAGCTTGCCCTTTTCTCTCCAAGGACACACTCCAACAGCAACCCCTCCGAGGCCCTCCGGGTAAAAGAGAGAGGAGGGGGAGAGATTAGAGCGTCTTTATTTCCTTTTTTGTAACGCACCTCTCTGTGAGGGTTAGAAATCCTGCGAGTGGGGTCAATCAAGGATATTGAACGGCGCTTCAAACGAGTCTAAATTTCAGGATATCTAGGCTGACATGAAACCACCAAATTAAATTCAACGCAATTGAATCCCCATTTTCTGTGCTCTAAAACTCTCCCTCTCTTTCCAACCAGGCAGGGAAGAGAAATCAATAGTGTATGTATTGATATTAATGTGCAGCATTACGCTTCCAAATGAAATCACAGCAGCAGCGAGGAGCATAAGGCCTTTATTAACAACATGTGCTTAAATCAAATTACCATCTCGTTCTTTCTCTCAGGTGGCCCTCCTCCAAGTAAACCAAACTGCTGCTGCTGCTGTGGATTGTTTACCTCGCTCTCAACTGGGCTTTTCTTCTAAGAAAAAGCTGCTGCATTAAACCTGCTGAAGTGGGAGTGAGCAGGTGGGAAAACAAAATGAGGCTCTTTCTTTTACTCAAGCCTATCTGCCGCTTTATTCAAAACCAGTCCCTCAATGAAGCCAACTTTATAACCCTCACCATACGTTGCACAATTTATGCTTTCGGCCGACTTAATAGTTGAATGTTTCCATATTAAAAAAGTTGCACAAAAAAATGGCGACGCGCTTTGTGCTTCTTGAGAGCGCAGCGTGTGATTAAAGGAGCCACAGCAGCCACATGGTTGTTCATAGGCTTTTTGTGCACCTGTCACAAACTCATTTTATTATTTTTGGAAAATTGACAAAACGCTTGCAAATGTGAGATTTCAGGTCCTCTCTCTGAAAGGAGGAGCCACCAGACGGGTAGGAGCTCGATGGTGGCGAATGTTGAATCTAATGTGAAAGTGACACGAGAGGCCTTTGTAGATAAAGTTCTATTGAAGTGTAAACCTTCAAATTCCCCCCAATAACACAAAGTCAATACATTATGTGCACAAGGGATCTGAGTCTGGATCTCATTTCTTTCCCTCTAATGTGTGTCTTTCTGAGACCTTGGTGGCTGTTTTGTTTAATTAAGGGGATGTGAAGGCTAAAAGAGAAGTACGGTGCCTTTCAAACTGCCAGGGCTTTCCTTTGTTTCTGTCCATGGGATCAGGGAACATAATAACACAGCTGTCGCACTATAAATGTTCTTTTGATCATCTTCGCTATGGTTAAAGTGTGACGGGAATTCCAAGGAATCACATGGTTCTAGACATTTGGTCCAAATGCTTCACATACATGATTAGACCAGACATGTCAGATGGCCGTCTAGTCTGTAGACCCAAATCCTAAACCCTAACGTGAACTTTTACTCACTTACACCGAGAGAAAAGTGAAATCTTTACTTAACAAATGAGCATCAATCACAGATAAGACTGTGTGAAGAGACACACTGATGGTCCAATGAAGATAGATGAAGCAGTTTATAAGTAATGTGTCGGAGGATGAGGAGATCTTTTCATCTTCCCCCACATGGATGACCAAGCGCAACGGTCTATTAGGACTTCTTCAAAACCACGCTTGCTTGTAAAGCAGCTTTTCAATATTCATATCAAATCAGGATAAAAGCATGAACTTATCAGACCTGGATGCATTTAAATATGGAGCAGACTTCCTCTATTTCTTTCTGAGGCCGGCTCTCCAGATGAAAGCCAAGAGAGTGGAAAGGCCTGGCCTGGTCAAGCGATGTGAAAGTGCTGATATCTGCATCCCTTTGAAAAGCAAATGCATTGCCTTTGTTATCCGCACTCAGTCTTTGATATTTCTTTCTTTCTGTCACCAGCCTTCAGCTGAATTATGGCTGAAATGGTTCTAATAGCATAGCACCATATTTTCACTTCTCATTTGATCCTAAGAGGCAGATGTGAGACAGATAATCCCTTGAAAAAAGCTGTAGCATTTCCAGGTCGAGGATATAAGATGCACTTTGCAGAGACATTAAGCTAAAATGATGCATCAGCGTAGCATATTCCACTCATTTCAGTGCTCTCCAGTGGACATCATGCTACATTTTAATTTGGCAGATTCTATTATCAATGGATACGAATAATGTAAGACAAACTCAAACCATTTATGTTGATTTAACTGTTAATGATAAAAAATGATGCTCATCTTCCTTGGGTTTGACTTGACCGGGTTTCAAAAACCAAGCTTGTGAATGCAGTGCAGGCTGGTAGGGCACTTAAAAGAAACAACCTGGAACACTTTTCAAATCAATACAGTAACAACAGCTGAATAAATGATGCCGCTCCGCGAACAATGAGGATCCTGTTTTGGTCAGGAAGAACAAGGAAAGACACACAACACTCCGCATCCATCATTTTACCTTCACGGCAACCAAGCCACCAAAAACTTGGAGACGTCACGTGATGCCACTGTGACCGTTCAGCGAGCAGTGATGGATGAAAACCCGGAACTGTCCCCGCTGTGTGACATCACCAGACAGTGCTGTTCTCATCCTGAAGACACACCGGTGTGCTCACTGGTGCATCGATTGTACAGCCTCGATAGATGTGCAGTGTTTCCTCTGAGAGGGACGGCTTTCAGGAAGATTAAGACACAGTCAGGACGGCATTCCCGCGTTTCAGAGCACAAAGCGATTCAAGTAAAAGCTCTTGACAGCAGGAAAAGCACCAATGTAACTAATAGCGTTATTGATCGTGCTGTTACATTTATGTTGGCTGAAAAGTCATGTAAGTGAACCACCGTGGACAATAGAAGGTCTCTGCACTTTTTTGTTATTTATGCCACTGTTAACCTGACAACCAATCAGGAGCAGCGTATGCAGATGGTGCGGGGACGTTGGGCTTCAGGGCTGTGATTCCGAGTGAGTAATAGGTTAGAATAGTCCATCTGATAAATTAATAATGCATGCGGCCTAAAACTTGTTCTATTTATTCTAAGATAGCCTTATTTATACATCAAAAACTACAGCAGTCACACAACAGGAGCGTTGCTGTGCGCTGACATTTGCATTGAGATTCAAATTTTCCCAGGATGAAGATTACTGGGTTGAGAAAACATAAATGATAAACTAGACAAAAACAGGCAATTTGTACATCAGATGAATTTGATGGAGGATTGTTCTGAAATTTAAACGCTCCAAATGCCCAGAACAATGAACAACAAAACCCAATCTTTAAACCTTTGCAGGCATTCTGCTGCCAGAGCATCATTTAAAGCCTGGAATACTCGAGCAGAGAAAGATCCGGGCCATTCAGAGAAGACCCAGGCCATCCGGGGAGGTTGGACCATAATCAGCGAGCTTGCCAGCAATCCTAAGAAGCCATCTGGGATCTGGGATGCAGCAATTTCCTTAATGAAGACCTCCGCTTGGGGATGAAGAGACTGACAGGGACAAGAAGCAACTGGTCTCTTGGCTGAGATGCTCGTCCAGAGCAGATCTCACTGTGTGCCAGTCCAGACAGTCATTATGTCGTAAATAATTTGTCCCTGGAATGATGACGCGAACCAGGTCCACGAGCGGAGGTGTGAGGAGCAATACACACCTCTAATAATCCGACTCCATTTTAACTCATTTTAATACATTTCATTAAATTTAGTTTACAATTGGTTGACTCTGTTTCATAATTCATTTCGAAATTTTCAGTTAGGCTGCACTAATTTCAATTTCATAGTCAGAGTTGATTGGATCTAGCTTTTTGCTACATTTTCGCTTTTATACACTGGTACTTTTTTCGGTTGGTTGTGGTGATTTCTTGTATAATGACCAAGGTTTTTGTTTTTCATTTAATTGCAGTGAGACGTTACCGTGCAGTAGTTTTAAAAAACACCAGCAAAAAATATTTTAAACACAGGGGAAAGTAACTTGTCAAATAATGGCAATCTTTAATTCATCAAAATCCTGGAGTAAAGAGAACAAAATCACTGTATTCTTGCCAGAAAGATGCGGGTTTCCAGGGAATGTTGAGTTTGCTGCCAAAGCAAGCATCACTCTGACTCCA
Organism: Brotula barbata; assembly: GCA_900303265.1. Taxonomy (NCBI): domain Eukaryota; kingdom Metazoa; phylum Chordata; class Actinopteri; order Ophidiiformes; family Ophidiidae; genus Brotula; species Brotula barbata. The sequence goes on from OMNV01002630.1 coordinate 148,546, forward strand.
TTTTCTGAAGTATAAAGTAACCCTACATTCCCTCCCGCAGGGATTCAAATCCTGCATAAAAATGTTCAGTTACAGTGTTGTTTGCCAGCAGTGATCTTAGCTTTCCTCTCCCCTGGCACGGCGATCAGTTGCCTCCGTACCTCTGGTGTTACAGCAGAAGCTGGGACAGCCGCGAGCCCTGCCGCACACCCTGGTAACTCAGCATTTGTTTTTCCTGGCAGGGATACATTCATTACACACTGTACTTTAGTTGAATAAGGAAAAAATCGATATGCCTGGAGCTGTGCGAACAGGATTTAGGTCCAATTAGATTCAACTTCCAGGTGTCATGCTTGAGATTGCTTTGTTTTGACAGAGTGGGAGAGAAAAAAGTAACAAGAAGAAATGAGAAATGGCTCAGGATTATCAGAGTAGCTGGATGTTTAACTTCCCTGTTTTAAAGTTGTTGGTTCCCTTTTTTTTACTGCTTAATGGCGGTACGTCGTACCTGAGTGAACTAGTTATTTTTCATGCTTTGGTTTTATATAATGCAAACATTATAGTAAAATTGTAAAAGCTCAAAGCTCTGCTTGTTTGAACTTCCTTTACACTCACTTTTCTATGTTTTCCCATCAGACAACCGACCAAACTAACTTTTCCCACACAAACTTCCAGATCTCTCTGGTATCAGATCTCTTACATCTATCTCTTACTTAACATTTCAGTTTCAACTCCTTGTATTAATCTGGGTGTTTGATTGCCTTCCCAGACAGTGGGATGGTTATGCCCATCTACAGACGACACACACACACACACAACTGGAGCATGTTCTCACAGCGGAAGCTTGTAATTATCTATAAATTCTCTTGAAATTGATATGTCATCAATAAACTATTTGAAAATCCTTGATGTGTGTAGGTGTTTATTTATTTGGTATGTGGCTGTAGTATAAGTGGGATAATGTATTGTTTTATGTGGACTTAATGCGTTTCTGGCCTACACATCATATGCGCAGGATGGCCGCCACGTCTCTCCTCCATGTGCTGTTTGTTCGTGGCCTTTAGAAACCATGCTGTATGTTGGCAAGGTGCAATATCAACCTTTCGCCTTCCTCCCTCTGTGGACACACAGTTCTTCACTTAGTATTGCCCACACTGCAATGGAAGAGCACAATCATTCATTTTTTTCCCCCCTCTGTGAACAATCCAATTCCCTGTATGGATGGAGACCATTACAGATCAGGCGGCGCATGGGGTGGACGTGACTCCACGAAACGTCAGCCCGAACAGCCACAGGTGGCCATGTGACAAGTCATTAAGCCTCAGCTCTGTCCTCATGTAGGCGGGAGTGCCCTGGGTCAAAAGGAGACGCTGACTGTAGAAGTGTAGTGGAGACAGACAGCGATCATAACAGATCTAATGGGCAGGACTAATGGTGCAATGGGCTCCAATTACAGGCCTTTCTGACAACTGCTCGCCGCTCCGGCATCACCTGTGCTGGGAGCCGCCAGCAGCCGGCAGCCAGGCAGGATGAGAACATTGTTATCTCACATAGAGTCATCTCCACAGACTCCCCAGAAGAAACAATGGTGCAGTACACATAATTAAAAAGCTGCGCTGTGGGTGAAGGAATTTTGCTTTGAAAATCCATGGATCATTCTGAACTCTCCATCTGCAGCTGGGAATCCATTTGAAGGAAGTCAGGAACATTGGAGGAAATTTAAAAGGCCTATATTTTTGTTTGCCTTGGTCAGATGTGTGGTTTTCCCCCTCTGGTAGACTCTTGATTTACCTTCTCTGCAGTCAAGTACTGCACTTAAAGGCATTTTTCAGGTGCTTATTAAGGCCTATAAAGTATTTACATTTTGTGCCGCTTTCAGTGTATTCGCCCCGAAACGCTAGTTCAGGGAGATTTGTTTTTTTATTTCACTCCGTCACTTTAATCTTTTTAGCTCATTTGAAAGTAACACTCTGAGATTGTAGATACACAGAACTTTTACCTGGAATGTTTCCTTTGGGGCGTACATATTTTAGTTAAAGGGTCGTTAATGTGCAAAAAAACAAGGATTTGGTTGGATTGTGTGACTCGTGCATGTGTATGAGTACAAAATGACTAGTAACAAAAAGGAAAATGTGATGATATTTTACATATTGTATTACTCACTAATATATGAAAATTTAAAATAACATAATGTGCCGCCTTTAAGTAAAACATTTGAGTTTTTCTCTTACCAGCACGTCTCTGGTATTGACATTTTCTTTTGACATTTGTGGTTTATTGCTGATGTCAATAAGTCTAGAGTAAGCTGACAGCGCAGCAATCAGTTGACAGCAACGATATATCACTGGATATTATTTTCCTGCTGTTTAATGAAAATATTAATTGTTCTGTTGGGTGATGCTTTGCAGCATCTATCCGTCTGTGAGGAGTGCATCAAATAAAGAGCAGGACCTTCCCCAGAAGCCCCGCCCGCCAATGTTCCCCAGCATTATGTAGGCACATTTGTCTTCCAAGAGGGCAGCTTGTCCTGCTAGTGAATTACACTCCAGTGCTTAAAGAATATTCATTCACTTACTGCAGGAGCGAGCTGTCTGCTTCCTGCCTCTCTAAATGGCTGCAGATCATTATCAGTGATAGAGAGGTCTTTTTTTCCTCCACCCTCAGTGTGCAGGTGTGTGTGTGCGTGAGTGTGAGTGTGTGTTGGCAAGCGTTTTGTTTATGTGTTGGCCTAAACACCAGCTCAGCACTTGTGCTGATGGATTAAAGCTAGTTAGGATGACAGAAGCGTTTTGGACCATCAGTGAGTCGCGTCACACTCAGCTCATTAATCATTTATTCCACTGATGGTTTTAAAAATTCTCAAGTGTGGACAGCTGAAAATTTACCAGAATGCATTAAGAATGTGTATCCTCAGTGTACAGCCTATTTGATAATAATAATAATAATCCTAACAACTCTTTGCACTTCAACGTAGGATTTGTGTTTGTGTTTGTTCCACCATCGCTGATTACGACCAAACATTTAAAGGAGACTCATTAGATACTATAAAGAGTCTCATGTTCGTGTTTTTATTTAGAATTCGATTGTGAAAGTTTTGTAACGCTTTAAAAGTACTTCTTTAACACCACAGTGATTGACTCTCTCTTCCCTTTTCCCTTGGTACAGCTCAGCAGTTCACGCGCCTCCAATTCAGCATTCAGCCCCATAAACTAAACCTTTGCATGCCAATTACCCAACAAATAATTTCTGTGGCGGGGGGGT